>JJRW01S0012246.1:68634-86248 GCA_001188405.1 Loxosceles reclusa | reverse complement strand
GAAAAGAAACTACTTCATATACGTCGTTCAAATATCTAAGAAACTCCAATAAAATTCATTATATCTTTGTGCATTGCATCCTAATTCAATCTTCAATAACGTACATATTTCATGATCGTGTGATCAATTGGACACAAATTATTTCAAGTCCAATGAGATGCTTAAAGCTCATTTTTCTTTGCGAAAGCTTTTTGTTTTTCTTCTGTTCACGCCAGTTATAGTTAACTATCTGCTAATTTACAAAGTGTTTCAGTACAGCGTGGATAAAAATCTGGGAGGGGGTAGGTTGGTTAAAGACGAATCGTAACCGCGTAACAATGTTGTGTCAGTAACGGCATCTTCACTCAATAGATGGCGTTCGACATTGTCGATTGTGTTTTTCCATCCGGTAGAGGGCGTTGTATGAGTGCGTGTCTAATTAGTAGTCCCCTGAATCATGTCTATTCTTCAGTACGGACGGAGTTACCGGATATTTGTCGTGGAAGTCTTGCCAGAATTTTAGATGAACAAGAGGTCTAACAAATGCTGTGATGCGATATAGTGTTTAAGCGCGATATGGTCCAGCCCATTTTAGCCACGGTTCTCCTCAACACTTACTGAAACGTGACGTTTGTACGACGATGGATCCGACGTGGTGGTTCCATCCATTGTTCTGCATGATCACCCGAAATATCCTGCGAAATTTCTTTTTCTGGGAGTCACCTGAAGGCTTAAGGTGAACGACGCTCCGCAGACAGTGCAATCTTCTCTCGTACATCTCCGTGGTTGCGACGACCGTCCGAGACACGCCTGCAATATGGCAAAATATTCGAGAATTCCAGAATACCCCATGCTCCAACCATGCCAGGCTCGAGGGTGAAAATTTGAACACCTGCTATCATCTCTGTACATTTCGTAAATGTCTTGTTAGTAGTTTGTAGTTTTTCGTTATTATTTAAGCTGGAAATAAACTGAACTGAATCGAATTGCATAAAATCAATTTTTGTTCACTTATGCTCTGCTCTCGCATTTCTCGTGTCGTCTGCACACTACCACATGACTTTGGCGTTTGTAACCTTACATTTCTTTGTGATTGTGATACGTCATTTAGTAACCTTGCCCGCGCAGAAATTTTTGCACGCTGTACTGAAACACCCTGTTTAGAATGATAGCAGAAGACGGGAACTAGCTTTGGTAGGTGACTACCTCCATGGAAAACATAAAAATTTCCCAATAAAAAGATAGCAGAAAATACCTTTTTAAAACAGCGTGCGACAAACAAAGAAGATGAAGCACTTGTGTTCAGAAGTAAGACACATGTATGTCATACGGATCTTCAAGCACGACACAAGTGATACAATTTGTAATACCCTTTGTGTGATGTATTTCAGGTAGTGGCATATGACAGTTGGTTGGATATTAACTCTCCAGCCGCCTTGAGTCAGAACTGAAAACACATATTGTGTCAAAAGAGAGAGAAACATTCAAGGCTTTTCCATAAAGGATGAATTCCTTTGCTATGGGAATAGAACATATTGCTGGAGATACCTTAGAAATTTCAAGGTTGAAATCCATCAATGCCATGAAATATTTGGAAAATGATGTGGGGATAAGGTACAGTAAATGAGATTCACGAGATATCTCGTAAATGCCGGTGGAGGGTTAAAGGTAAAATGGCACAAAACCTAAAAGACAATTTAGTGACAATTGAAGGATAAACTGTAATAAGGCAAAACAAAAATGTCAAGAAAAAACACAAACGAAACAAGAAGACTGACGTGTAAGGTACAGATGACAGACAGTAAAAGCAAAAACGTATAGAACATTGAGATGATACTAGCTCTTCACGTACTAGTAAAAAGTAATGGAAAAAAAATAATAATAAATAGAGTTCGTGAGATGGAAAACAAAAATGCAGCAAAACGGTAAAATCAAATAACGGTGCAAAATGGCATGAAGATCCAAAACATGGGAATGAAAAATCTGACCAAGCAGTGAATTAAAAGCAGGATAACCAATGAAAATGTATTTAATGAATGAAACAGAATAGCAGATGGTACATGTAGGTGGCTCGTCAACACGCAAAAGGAACACATGCGTCAAGAGTGTATGACCAGTGCGAAGCCGAGTGAGTAACAGGTCCTTTCATCGAGAGCGGCAAGAAGTGCAAAGCAAGCTCACAACTACAAATTTCACGAGATGCATCTTGTTCACAGTCTGTTTGTCCCATAAATCTTGCTAGCAGTCAAGAACACCGGCTCGCGTACGTCTTTCCAGTCAGAGAACGGAAAAGGCACTCACAGACGACCCGCAGATGATTTCGCAACACGGTCTGAAGCTTCCCAGAATTGCCGACATGTCCTGGAATCCAGTAAAATCGGAGATCAAACTTCTAGACCCCAAATCACCCAAAGTCACAAGGATGTGGGACAACGTATTCGCTGCAAAGAAACACAAACCTGCAACACTGAACGAGTCAGAATAAATACAAGTCCTAAACAGAGAGTAATGGCGAATGTGTTCCAATGCCAAGGAGATTGAATGAAGCTCAGTAGTAAAAATCTAGGCCTGTGTAGGAAGGCGGTCTGCAAACGCAACAGCACCGCACTGAAGATCCAACGTACCCGTCTGGTTTAGATCCATCAGCTAAGATGGGGAGATGTTGGGAATAGGCGGCATGATGCGCATGGTATGACTGCACATACTGAATGTGAGGAGTGCTGCATTTGGAAAACAGCCACATCTCGAAATTGATGGCTAAAATTTCTCCCAAGGGGCAAGCGACACCATAACACTTCGTGCAACGTTAAGAAGAGGTAGACTAAGCTCCCTCAGTGCAGAACGCATTCGAATGCTGAAAGTAGCAACGCAAGACGGCCATGTATTAAAACGACGTAGCTAGGTGGGTTCAAACACTCGGCGATATAGAGGATTGGTTCGTTGAGAGAGACACTTCGTCAAATGTCACAAGCTCAGGTTCTGACGGAGATTAAGAGAAGCTTCCCGAGCCGCGACGTATAACTCTGTGTAGGAAATGTCCAGAAAGCACCAGTGCACGACTGTAGTGCCTTGTGGGCCCTGGATCAAGCACCTTTAAAGGAGACGGCAGGCAGAACAAACAGAGTCCAGCTTTGAGCGGATTAGTGGCCGATACAGTAGCAAGAGAGAGACGCTGTCTGAACCCCAAGATGTAGCAGGCAATACTTTCATAATGTTCAGCAACTTAGTACACTTCACTTTCAAATGATGAAGGTGGGTCCCGAAAGTGAGGCATCGGTCGAAAATGGCATGAAAAAACAGGTGTGGGCAACAACCGTAATCGTTGATTTTCCTAAAACGAGACTCGGATATAGAAGTAAGCTACGTCTGCCACAGAGGTGCATACAGACGGTCTCTTCAGGTGAAAACCGAAACCCATGTTCACCTTCCCAATGAATCTAAACTGCCGGTGTAAGCTGAGTTGTAAACAACGCTCTAGAATTTTCATGTTCACTGAGCTGTAAGAATATTTGCCAGTCGTCAACGTACAACGAGCATTGGATTCCAATAGGACGTATGGACAGATTGGCACTTAGTTTAATAATCTGTCGCCTAAAATCACGTCCTGGAGGACGCTTTCTTTTGGGGGAAAATGTCGGGAAGGAGTCGTGCCAACACGGACCTGGAAAGTGCTATCTCTTAAGAAGTTCTGAATAAAAAACTAGTAGGTTTGGCCGGAGGCCCATAGAACGGAGATCACGCAGAATACTATATCGCCAGGTGCGATCATAGTCTTTCTCCAGATCAAAGAAGATTGACACCAGATTGTGCAGGAAGAACGAACGCCTCCCTGACGGACGTCTCCAGCGCGAGTCAGCTGCCAATAGATAAGCGAAGACGCCTAAAACCACTCTGGAACGGATACTGGATAGGAATCTAGGAATTACACCAAACGAAGCATTTACCATCTGTTCAAGTATATTACACATGTAGCTGATCAGCGCAATTGTCTGTAATTCCTAGGTGAAGTGGGATATTTCCCAGGCTTCAGGAAAGGGAAGACAATAGCATGTAGACGGAAACACCTACTCCAGCCAAATGCGGTTAAATTGCTTCAATAACACAAGGAGCAAACTAAGACTCCCAACATGGCGTAGTGCACGGTATCGTGTCTAGAAGGAGAATCGTGAGAAGAAACAGAACTGCCTTCACGTCAAAAAACGTAAATAGAGAGTTTTAGCAATCCTGTGTAAAAGTCAGGATAGAAATTTTTGTACGTTCTGCTGAGTATTTGACTGCCTGGAACAAGTGCTGTAATTAGCGCTACGGGAAAAATGAGAAACGATTCTGCCTAAAGATTCATAATCGTGGAAACATCATACCCGGTTCCACCATCCGTGCACAAACAGAATATTGGGTGGGACGTGTAACGACCACATAAGCCACAAATCTTCTCCCAAACAACTTTTGAACTGGTTGATGACGTGATGCTAAAAACATAACCCCGATACGACTCCTTTTGGCTGCAACGGTGAACTGGACGGCCAAACGCCTTAGCCGCTGAAAACGCGACATATTACACGGAGTCGGATATCTGCGGTAAATGTTCCAAGCCTTTTTCTGCTCTTTACGGGCTGCAGAAATGTCATAGTTCTACCCAGGCGTAGGCAATCGAGGTAAATGCAACGACCTGCTTGCTACAGAATACACAGCTGCTTGGAGAATATACAAAGTCAGTTGACCCACTGCTTGATCAATGGACGAAGTCTCAAGCATGCCGCACGTCAACACAGAGAACGTACCAAAACGATCCCATGCGGCACAATCAACTTTCCACCTAAGTAAGCTGGTAAACTCGCTGCTAGTGGTGTTAGACGACGTCAGCAAAATAGGAAAGTGGTGACTCCCCAGGGGATCTGAAAAGACGAATCACGAACACAGGAGGTACTGGAACGGAGATCGGAGTGACTGATCCAAAGCAGTGAATGACAGTGTCGGGGCATGGAAATACATAACCTCACCAGTATTCATCAGAGAGAAGTCGGCATCGGTGAGCAAGCGCTCGACAATTCGACCCCTGCGATTTTAACATGAACTTCTCCAAAGAGCGCTGTTTCCATTAAATTCCAAGTAGCAGAAACGGGTGCTGAAACACAGACGCCAGATCGCCCAGACTGGAAATGGCCACTAGGACTTCCGGTGCAGGTAAACAAAGCAAACCGTGAGCGTATGGCAGACAAATATAAGCACAGAACAGCCTGTTAAGTCGTCTGAAGCGTCACAGTTATGGATGGTACGTATAGTGAGACGAGAAGAGCAACGCCTCTCCGAGACTCAGACGAGTCGCTGGCTGCGGAATACATACCACAGTCACGCAGCTGTACCTGTGACGTAGGACGCATCAGGGTTTTTGCTTTCCTTTATAGCAACACACACACACACAGGAGAATGGATGTGCAACAACCGTTTGGGATCATTGACGTTGGAACGTAAATCACCACAGTTCCTTTGTAAAATTGTGAGTGACATAGGCAATTATGTAGGTGGCGGCGGCTGAGCTTTAGTACCCTCTCGCTTTGAAGAGGGTCTTTTCAGAGGATCAGGACGCGGAGGGGCTGTATCCATACAGTCCTCATCCTCATACAGCAAGAGTTCACTAAATGAATTTTAAAGATTTGAGTGAGTAACAGCACATTTCTGAAGATTATTTCGATAGTTTCGTAAATTCTTTAGGCTTCGATATGGATCTTTTCAAAGGTTTGTCAGCGGCTCGCGCATGAATATAAGCTTCCCGAACTGGAGGAGAAGCCTGTTTGAGGATTTCAAAAGAAAAGCAGAATACTTCAAAAGGCGGGTCAGGAGTTGGAACAAATTGACAGCAGTTTGAACCTCTGCGAACTTGTAGCTACGTGTAAACACCGCGTAGAAACTGCAAGGGGGAAAAGGTTTTCACTTCAGCATAAGAAATACGTTGTGCCACCTTTACCTGTTGTATATTTATTTCTTTTTGTCATCTGGGGCAGGGCCGCGATTATGGAGGGTTATTGTCCTAGGAGTTAATGTAAGAAATGTAATGTAACAGGCAGGAGCAGAACAGTCCGTGTCATGACCAACAAGTTCAAACCGAGGACACGTCGCTGCGCCCCTGCAAGAAGTTTGCCAATGGCCGAAACACTGGTACTTGAATTAACGAAGTGGATTGGGAATAAACGAAAGAATGGGGCAGAAAAAGTAACCAGCTTTTATGTCCGACGGAAGCAAAGTAGGTTTAAGTGTTAATACGATATGCTTCGTATTTATCGTCTGACCGTCCTAACTCAAAAAAAAATGTGTCTCACAGAGACGTTACTCCTTGGTCTCAAAGCTCTGGAACAAGTTCCTTGTACGAAACGTGCAGAAGATCAGTTTCCGAGATCATGCCACGAAAAGTGTTCAGAGAACCATGAAGAATAACAGTGACAGGCATGTTTGCGAACGACATAAATTTCAAAAGCTTACATGATTGCTCACAAATAGCTGTATCGGTAAACAAGTTACCCGACCGTAAACGTTTGACAGATTTTCGCGTGCCTGCGAGGGCATAAATACCCTTCAAGACAACAAAAGGGGATAATTTAGAGAAACCAGGTCAGAAGAAGGTAGTATAATGTATAAAGGTGCAGATGACGTAGGAATAAATGTAGAAAAAGTAGTGGAAAGGTTTCGGGCCCTTGAAGAGCGTCCGCTCGATGTACAAGTTGACGTTGGGATTTGCATGGTGTATGAATAAAAATTAGGCTCCCAGCAGCCCCACCCACCTCCGAGCTCTACAAGGGGATGTGCAATCACTCAAGGGCTAACCAAGAGCTACACCATCGCAAATGGGCGGGTAGTAAGACTAACCAAACCGGACCCAAACGATCAGTTGACCATAGCCGGGAGACGCCAAGGAATCCAGTCGTCTAGTCCATTCAGACAGTCCGGGCTGAGACTGAAGCTCCAGTCTAGCTAAAGTCGGGGCCAAAGCAATGTGTTGGAGACAATACCTTGCCTCTCAATTTCCAGGATTGTCAATTATACCGACACGGGTGGCTGCACACTGTGAACGTGTAGCCACTGTGAAGGTGAAGATGGAAATCTTCTAACCACGTGGACTGCCAACGGGGGAAGAAAAACTGAACCCTAACGAATGGGGAACATAAGACACGATGAGACAAACAAGGCAGCTCAATGACGAAAAGGTGAATCGTGGAGAGAAAATAACAAATTGGTAACAGAAAGTAGAAAAAGGCACATAAATTGAATTAAACCAAATGTCTGGACAAAGGCATTGCATAAACATAACTGGCAGGCAAAAGAAGAAGAAAACGGTAACACATGTGGCTCTTGTACCTCGGGGACACCACGTACTTGCCCGTACTTTTCAAAAAGGTAAGCCTCTTGGGGGGGGGGGGTCTTAATCGTGGAAAATCCTCTAACGATCAAGATTAGCATCCGAAAGTCAAACTGCGTTACTCGCCCTCTTCGAACTGATTCAAAGAAGAGATGATGTGTAGTGCAACGAAATCCGTGGGCAAACTTAAGTGTTGATCCGGTATACCAGGAAGAATGATTTTTGCGTTGGAAGCTATGCCCGAAAACATCACGGTAGGGCGCCACAACAACGTAAACCAAAAACAATGACAGTGATGCAGACCCGATTTCAGCATGACGGGGCACCAACACATTTCAGCAGCAATATGCCGGACTACCACAGTATGACGTATCCCCATTGATGGATTGGCAAAAGAGGACCTTTCTCGCACGGCCACTAGGATACCCCGACCTCACCACCTGGATTTCTTCGTGGTGCGTGTGTGTGGGGGCGAAGTACTTGAAATATCTGTTATACGAGACGATCGTGTCACAGGACGTCGCCCTCGTCATTAAAATCGTTGAAGCCACGGCACGCGTTTGTGAGAAACCTGTCATATCGGAACGCGCCCGGCAGGCTACGCGTAAACGTTGTGAAGAGTGCATTGCTGCGGATGGCAAAAATTTTGAACCTGTCATGTAATGTACCAATGCTTTTTCACAAATGTGCATTGTTGTGTTTTGTGTCCTAATAAAGTTATGTTTAGTACCGTTATTTGCCCCACTCTTTTTTTATCTTTGATGTTTATCGTTCACATGACTGTAGCACAGTACCGTGACGTTTACCGGACACAACTTAAACTTTATTAAATTCGTAAGTTTACACTGTTACAATCACAATATACATCACATTCTTCCGTTGGTACAAGTTGAAGTTGTTAGTTACATATACATAGTATTTTTATTAGGATACAATATACACACACAAGAAGAGGGGGAACTGGTTTGCAACCCCGGAAAAAACATGTGGATAAAGGGCTAAGCTAGCTACAATCCATCATGTCAGGTTTATGAGTTGAGGGGGGCTTAGACAGGAGAGAGACGGGGGGTTAATGCGAAGAGTGGCTCACTACAAATTTAAGACTTCTCTTTTGCGAAGTTACGTTTATGTATCGCAGCAGGTTCAGGGGAATGTTGAAAATTATCCGTAGGTGAGTGGTGACTGTTTATAATCGATGCCTAGTTTAAGTATTTCCAAAGCAGCGTGCAATCATTTCAGCTTTGTTTTGAATGTGTAAAGAGTGCGACAGTTTTTGAGTTCTGGTAAAACATCATTCTACACTTTTAGCAGTTGAAAGTTGCAGGTAAATTTGCCAAAATTGCTATGAATAGTCGGAAGGTTTATGTTTCGAGTTTTCCTTGCCTTGAGCGAGATTAGGATGCCCTGATAGCAAAAGCAGCATATATGGGAGATAGACGAGTTATTACTTTAAAGGCCAGTAGTGCGGTTTTAGAGAAAGTTAAAGCTTCGAGTTGAAGTAATGCAAAAATAGCGAAATGGTAAGGCCGAGCTGTCGAATTTCTTCAGGTACATCATTGTTTTTACTATTCTTTTTTGGGCTGTGAGGAGAGGTAGAAGGTGAGAGCTGTATGTCGCGCCCCATACTTCCGCAGCATAGGATAAATGACAGTGTGCCAGGGAGTTGTAAACAGATTTAAGGGCCTTTGTTGGAAGATGATGCCTAAGTTTCGCTACTGAGTACGAGACTGAATTCATTCTTTTACACAATAAGACGATGTGGTCCTTCCAGCCTAAATGTTCATCAATACGAATAACTAAGAAGTTGGTAGTGTTCACTCTTTGTATCCTATCATTGGCAAAGATCAGGCGATGATTGTTGGTATCGATATGCTTTTGGCAGGCATGGGACAATGACGTATGGTGATTACTTTAAATTCGGGAACAATTTGTTATGATTTAACCAGTCGGAGAGTATCTGAAGTGTTTGATTGGCCTGCTCAAAGACACCATCTTGTGTTTTACCTGAGACAAAAATATTTGTATCATGAGCGTAAAGTATTGCTTTATTCTCAAGATGTAGGAAGATGTCATTCACATAAAGGATAAAGAGCAGGGGTCCGAGAATCGAGCCCTGCTCTTTATAGAGATAATATATAATTTCGAGGAGACGTAATCGCCATCTGTCACGTAGTGTTCTCTTTTTGACAGATAGCTCCGAAGAAGTTTATTGCAGCAACCCCTAATCCCACACATATGTAGTTTGGAGAGGAGGAGTAAATGGTTTATTGTATCGAAAGCCTTAGTAAGGTCCACGAAAATTTCCATGGTCAGGAGCTTATTGTCCATATTTGTTTTTAGTTTTTCTGCTAATGTTAGTAGAGCAGTTTCAGTAGACTGGCCTTTAATAAAACCAAACTGATTGGCGTGCAGTATGTTGTTCTTCTGGAGAAAGGAGTTTAGTCTGACGAGTAATGCCTTTTCCCAAATTTTTGATAAAACGGGAAGAATCGACACTGGACGATAGTTATCGGGTTGAGCTCTGTCGCCTTTTTTAAATATTGGTATCACTTTTGCGATTTTCAACTTCTGAGGGAAAATGCCACGCTCGAATGATGCATTTATGATGTGTGTTAAAGGCTTTGCGATCAGAGGTATAATATGCTTGAGAAAGGCAGGAGAGAGTCCAACATGGTCTTCAGTTTTTGAGGTTTTGATGGAAGAGCAAAAGGAAAGAACTTCCGGTTCAGTTACTGGCCTAAGAAAAATAGAATTATTGTTTGGGGCGAAAAGAGTGATATTATTCCGGGACTTTAGGATTGCCATTTTTGAAAAGAGAAGTGGAGCTGCTGATAAAGTGCTCGTTAAGGAGATTCCGAATTGTGGTTTTATCCGTAACAACATCTGTGTTGCTGCTTTGTGAGCATTTTATGATTAGTGGGAAGGAGTTAGCGGGTTTCTTATGTAGAAAGTCATTTATTGATCTCCATGTGAGGCGCTGGTTTCAGATGCTGAGTGGAACTTGTCTTCATAGTATGCCGTCTTGGCTCTTTTTAGTGTGCTGAGGATGTTCCTATATGAAGTGAATGTACGTCGGAGCTGCATATCACTTTGGTGAGCTTTGAATAGCTTATTTTTTGCTATAATAGAGGTTAATAAACCGCGTGTGATCTATGTTTTTTTTTATCCGTTTCTTTGGAAAATGGACAGATTTTAGTGACAAGTCGAGTGCGGCGCATAGTGATGTTTCCATGCATTTCTATAGAGAAGAGAGAGAGAGAGAGAGAGAGTAGAGAGAAGTGCATCCCAGTTAGTATGTTGCAAAAGTCTGTAGGCTTTATCATAATTTTTTTAAAGATTTTTCCACGTGTGAAAGGAGAAATGTGTCTGTTCATTTTGTTTACCAAGATAATATTGTGGTTGGAAAAGTCTGCTGCTTATAAATTTCTAAAGAATGACTCTGGGTTAAGATTTGAGACAACGTGGTCTACTAAGGAACATGTTGAAGAAGATATCCGTGTTGAGCTACTATGTAAAAGTCGTTCGTCGTAGTCTGACGGACAAACAATTTTGTCCACGCCCATTTCGGGGCCATTGTAGTGGCGCATTTCTACCAGTGATATTGTGCCTAGGAGACTGGGTTCGCGTGCCGATCGGCAAGCGTGTGTTTCTCTGCAGCTTGTTCATAGTCGTCTAGTGTCTTGCACAGAGTGATGTTAATAGGTCCTTGAGCCAAAAGAAATGAAGTATCATGATCATTATTCCCACGACCTATTGGGACACCCTGTAAATTCTCTTGCTTGTTTTATGTGCATCATGCAATTTGTTTTTCGCAACAAACATTGAAATTCGCGGAACAAACTCACTAGATACTTAGCACCTTATAAGGTGAGTAACAGAGCAAAAAATGAAACAAATATCTTCCTTAAAAGGTAATAGTGTATTAAACACAACAACTTAATAAAAAAGCATTTTCTGCCAAGACGCATTTACCCAAAAGCCAGTTTTACGTCTCTTTGTGGTTGAACTAAGTCGGGCAATTGCGCTTATTGCTATACATTACCGTGAGGGCAGATCTCTATCAATCTTCATATTTAAGCATCCAGTTACATCAATCTATATTTCTTGGATGCGAATGTCATCTCTGTTTTCCTGTTCGCTTAGGAACACGGGCGACAAGGAGTAGCCTTCTTACCTGATTACCGCTAATGCAGGCTCTTACCAGAAAATAAGATATCATCGAATATAACATTTTCCCTTTGTGAGTGATCTCGCAGTAGTTTATTTTGTCATTTGTGCCGCCAAGTGCTACAAATACATAACACCGGATTGCAAATTAAGAGTATCTTATTGAATTGATCATTATTCAATTAATTGATGTAAATTAATAAAAAATGTCACCTCGAAGTACTTAGTGTAATATTGTGAGTATGATGTAAATTCTATTGATTGTGTATGGTATGTTCTGAAATACCTCTATATTTATGTATTCGCAATATCATATACACATTTTTTTATTTATTTTGAATATAGTACATGAGAAGATTGTTCACATTATAGGGCACAGATACCTCAGAGAGGGTGATATTTAAGTGAATGCATTAAAATAATACATGCAAGTATGAGAAAAGTAGTAAACAGAGAGATAAAGGGAAAATAATTTGCATGAGACTTAGAACAGCAAAAATAAATGTCAGATAAACCAGTAATACACCTGCCAAGGAACGGTGGAAAATAAAATATCACACTGGTTATTTAAGCAAGGGCATTCGAACATAATATGGCTTATATTTTGTTTTATACATTCTCATACATCAGTGTGACAGCGTGTGCACGTAGGAGAAAGTGGAAATGTTAATTCTGAACATCGTACTTCTAGTGAGAGCTATTCAAGCCTCAAATGACTGAAAAGCATCATTGGAGCAAGAGGAATCTTGAGGTCATGGTGATAGAACATGCTCATGGTGGAACATGAGTAAGAGAATATGTTTGATTGCTGGAAGGAGAAAACTACTCTTGCAGTAGAACAAGACAAAAACCGGTAGTGATAAAGTTAAATAATTTATAAACTCTCACCTTTCTCAAAGTTTCACAAAGTTCGTCTTTTTTTAGAGTATTTTTGCAAGGCACGGGAGATTAAATAGCATATTTAGCTGGACGATCCGCCATATCGTTCCCAGAAATGCTCGAATGTCTATACATCCAGCACACTGTAAGCAGACACGCTGATACCTGACAAGACGATATAATTTCATTAATTGCTGCAACAGTAGTATTTTTCAGTCATGTACTGGGGGTGACTATATAGAAAAGTTACAAAGCGCACATGCAATCTTTAAATATAATGGTTGGTCCTGGCTTAGAACGCCCAATGGAATTCGCTGCCTAGAGGATAGCATATGATACTGGTTGTGTGGAAGAAGTGCAGGATGTCAAGTGAAATTTAGCGAAAACCTTCAACGAAATTCGTAATAGACAACAGTTGCCAAATACTGATATATAAAAGCAAGAGGTATTTATATTATTTCATCTATCGCGTGAAGTGTTTCATGTCTATATAACAAGAGATTTAATGTTTAGAAATTTATATTTTTGCACACACGGGGTGTAGTATTCACTGAACTAATTTACTCAAATTTCACTGTTCTATGTTTTAAAAATGTAAATCAATACTTTATACTACAGATATTAACAAGGTTATAACTTTTACAAAAGGTTAATGAAACTTTCAGAACGGACTCTAAATCTGCACAAAGTTTACAAAAATAAATGTGTCAAATAAATAACAAAAGTACTCGGAAAATACGGAAAAGTGTCAGTGAAATATACAAAATTTTTAATATGTATAGGCGGAATATACATGCACAAGTAGTATTGGAAAATATTTGAAATTAATATATCCTTCCAACCAGTAATTAACGTGCTATTAACGAAATAGAGTACATTTCACAAACCTCGTACAAAAAGTAAAGCGAGGGAGGTGGAGGCGGTCCTAGTGCTGGGCCATAGGTAGAGGTGGGGTGGTAGTGGTCGTAGGGGGCGACCGGAGGCGTCCTAGGTGGAGGCGGTCCTTGTGGTGGGCCATAGGTAGAGGTGGGGTGGTGGTGGTGGTCGTAGGGGGCGACCGGATGGAACAGGTTACTCGACATAAACACGTAGACGTTGTCAGTGATATGACCGAACAGAATAATCATGTGTCCGGCAGATACAACGATATGGCTGCCGATACCACGACTGAACACCGCCATGTTTCGTTCTTGGTGCCAAACAATAAGAAGCGTAAGTTCGGGATGGTGTTCTCCAGATGTAAATCCAGAGTCGGGAGAGAAGAGAAGATCGAGAGTCGAGTGAAAAGCGAGTTGAGAAGTGGGGAACAATAAGAAGCTCACAAAACTAAGGGAGTGACTTTTTCTATTACTCTACAGCCCACGATTTATGACATTGACACCAATATATCCTCTTCGTGACATTGTAAGCACTGATGAATGTCTTTGGAATAGCAGATCGCCCATGAAAACCCTACTAGTTGAGTTTCCTTCGTACTGTTTTAGTGCAGAAAGTGCTTGCGAGCACGATATTCAGCTAAGCAAACAGTTTTTCTGTTGTAGACTTCTTACTTTTATCACAACCCTATGCAATGTGTGTCTAACTCTGTCACCCAAATCACATTTATCTCCACACTGATGCTTGTCCCCAGTCTTATTGAATGCGGTCATACTATTGGACACTGAGCTTCGCGATAAACCAAAACCTTTTGCTACCTTCGTTACAGAAGTACCCGCCATGCGAGCACCGACCATTTGACCACATTGAGATTCGGTCAACATGATTCTCTCTCAACTACATAGAACAAGAATTCGCAACGGGTTTCCATGGTTTTGTCCAATCCCTATAACCTTGCAAAGAGATGATGAGGCCGGAAGAAGCTTTAACTAGAAATGTAGGAAAGGAGACCGAGATTTTCAAAGAATGAACGCATTCTGAAGTGACCTTCCTTTTCAGTGGACTGTTATGAAACATGTATCAAAGCTACACCTATATAGAAGTCGAAGCCGTCATTAGCAAAAGATTTGTCTCCGAAACTCTTTGGTTTGTAGTTGGTGAAACTATTCAAATAATGAGTTGGATGGGTTTAATGAGGGCCCTTGGTCTACGGCGTATGACACATAATGTTGGCCGATTTCCAATATTTTAAAGAACAAATTACACTCTTCGTTTGGTTAATGCTTTAACTGATTCACAACATGTTGAAAACAACGGTAAAGAGTAACAAAAGCTTCCCAAATAATTTACAGACAATCTAAAACTATACGATTTTTGAAATAATGATGATAATGATAAACCTGATAATGATGATCTTTCTCGTTAATAATAAACGAAGTATACTTTCTTATCTTTTGAAACAAAAAAAGTACTAGGGTGGAAGCATCGGTTTTTACTGAAATTAGCCATGTGGATTGCAGTGTTTGTAGTATATACAAAGATCTGTTGTATTATCGACATTGTTAGTTGAAAATTCTGGAAATAATTATTTATTCATTTATCTGATTACAAAATCAAAATCTGATAACGCTTCCATAACGGACAATGACATTCGCAGTGTGACTGCTGGTATGTAGTGAAACCACACCAGCCTAGATGCGTTCCTCTATATGGCGCCGTAGGGAATCATATATACCCTTGAAGTCATAATGCGACAAATTTCGCCTAACGTACAATCTCTGCGTCAGTTTTATGAGATTCGGTATTGTTGGAACACGACGGCAAATCATGTCCAGAACATGTTGAATTGGTGAGAGGTCCCAGGACTTTGCTTTCCTTGGGAGAGCTGAAACTGCTTGCAGAGAAAATATCGTGACACACATCACATGTGGTCGAATGTTATTTCGCTGGTCAGTGGCCTCTTGGTGATGCACCATATCGGGAGACACAATTGGCCGCAAGATGTCTCATCCGCATATCACTGTTCCCTCAAAGTTGTTCGTAGCACTACAACGGACGGCATGCGATCACAGGAGACATCTTTCCACACCAGCACACGACATGCGTGTGTAACGTTGAACAGTAAATTCTTCATGGGGTTTTTGTACGTACCACTCTAGACGCGAATATGATAGTCATCTGGTGCAAGTCTGAAACAAGATTCATCACTGAAAGCAATACAATGATAGTCATTGAATGGCTATGATGCTTTGGCATGGCAACATACGAAACGGTGCTGCTAGTATTGAGGTGTTAATGCAGTCGTCGTAAAGAATACTGCAGCACCCAAGACTTGGGGGCTAACTTAACCCTACAGTACCCAATCTTCGTGTAATGGTGGAGGGTGACAAGTGATGTGATTAGAGTCGCAGCCTGTTGTTTAATGGAAAACGACTATGCTGGAGCAATCCAGGCTTCTTCTCGTACAACCAACCGATCCACTCGCAAAATGGTGCTCTTAGGTTGTCCCTATCCTGTATTTCGTTGATGCGTACCTTTCAGCGTGCACTGTTGCCAACGCCTTTATACGGCGTTTTTACTAGGCGTAGATAGCGATCTATTGCCCAGTAGAAGTGGATAGCTGCATTCAGCCCAACGATTAGTCCTTTTTCGAAGTCGTCAAATTTAGATCTTGGTCTCCATGTGCGTGTCGTGGAGACATTCATGGTCAAAAATGCAGCTCGAGGTAACGACGACGATAGTTGGTATGATCACGTCCAGCAATTGTTTCTGTTTTTATATACGATGTAGACAGCGCGGTGGATCTGCGCACTATAACGGCAGTTTTCATTTATTCACTACGAGCTTTCAATCTTTTGTATCATGATTACTTTACAATACACATAACAAAATTTCGTGTTCATCGAATTGGATGCTTCGCTTTTCTACAACAATGCTTATAATATTTTATTGGTTTTTAAACAATGTTTTTTGTACTACTTCTGTTATCTTTCTTGGTATACAATCAGTTTTTTGTTCGTTTACTCCCTTAACTGCATTTTGTTTTTCATTTTCGTTTTTTGATGAAATACATAAAAAGCTTTCTCCTCCTTTCACGCAAAAAGCTTCATAAATTTCATCTCCATGACCTGTTCCCTTATTCATTCTAACACAGCTGAACCTAAGAAACATTAATCTTCTAATCACTTGTTATACTTCCAAAACAATCCCTTACTATTAAATATTTTCTTCTTTAACGCCTGAAGCACTAATAATTTATCTCGGCAGTTAGTAGCTGCAGTTGGAGAACTAACACTGAACTTCTTATTTATTGTAGTCGTCGAGCCACCTAAATATGAATTTCTTATTTAGTAGTAATAAATGTTTGACATACTTTTCTGCTGCATTTGATTGTTATTATTATTAATCTTAATATTGTTAGTCAAATTATTATTAATAACTTTCGTCTAACATCCTGAATTTTCCGCCTAACCTACAGCCTACAGTACTGAAAGCTAATAAGCAGCACTATTTTTAATGGATCTGCAGTAATATTCGGATAGTTTCCCAGAACCTGGTTTCTATTTCGAGTGTTCCGTACGTTTACGAGACTTGTTTTGACATACAAGTTTGTAGGCTTCGAATTCAGCCTATGTTATTCATTGTCTTAATTGCGGCCCGGCGATGTTTAGAAGGTGCAGATGGCTGCAGAACCGTTTAATAGGAACAAGGGAATTAACATAGGAGGCTGTTTAACATCAAACAACGCCAGAGGAAGCTAATAATGTTTCGATGAGGGAGCCCGGTGCTAAGCTTGCTATAAATGCCGATATGGAAGGAAACGCGTTGTACACCAGCATTATTACAAGGCGAACTTTTCGCAATTTGTTAATGGATTGCTTAGAGCGAACGAGAAAATGTGCTTCTTAATCAGTTTTTCATTTTTAACATTGCGGGGATTCAGATTGCACTAGGTATTATAAACAAAAGATTTCAGAATAAGTAATTTCGAAAGATTGCAATGTTCATCTTCCGAAGTTCAAGAAAAAATTCAAAATCAATTATTTTCTTTCAAAACTTAATATTCTCCCAGTCCCCATGTTGCCAGCGGGAAGAACGCTTAAGAACTTTATCCATGATATTTTTCTACTGATTATTCTTTCGGGTCCTAGTTAGCAAATTATCTAGTGACTCGACGGTTGATCGTCTGATAAGATGGCATCATCAAAATGTTTGTGAATAAGTGGTTATCATTAATGATGGTCACTCTATAATGATCAATAATGTAAGTCAGAAGAATGTAGTATGTTGTGGGATTTTGCATCATATTCCATTACGGAACGTGATTCAACAAAACAATTTTAATTATACATAACATAAATT
>JJRW01S0012214.1:47966-58020 GCA_001188405.1 Loxosceles reclusa | reverse complement strand
TACACCAGTGATTTTCATTCAGCATTGTAAAGTTTATTAAAGCTTTTGAAATGTAAGTATGACATTTGTGTACTAGAAGTTACTATCTGTCAAACTGAAAACAGTTGTATCTTTAAGATAGGAGTACTACAAAAGTACAACACCATGATTATCTATTAATTTAGCTTACTATCTAGCCTGTCAGTATTACATTGTTATACTGGACATTTCTGAATAGCAATATTTACACACACAGCCCAAATATACAGATGGATTCGACAGGTTGAATAGTTCCTATTGTACATGATAAGGATATAATGCGCAACTTGTCTTATCAAAACAAAGAAGAGCTCAGCTAGCAGACATCTGAGTATTACAAAGGTGTTATTTGAACTCTTTTGCCTTTCTGTTGTACAACTTGGCCCTCCATCTCAATCGATTTCTTTGCTCATAAAATCTTTATCCTGCAATAAAAAGCATAACTTCCTTCAACAGTTGTGGGATTCACTTTAGCCAGTTTCATGCACTTTTGTCCAACATTCACAGTTTCATGGGTTTCTTCAACAGTGCAAGGCTGAGTCATATCTCTTAAGAGTATTGAAGTCGGTCTGTTGGTTACCTTAACATCCTATGTCCCAGCATTTCCAGAACAAATGAGCTGATATTTTATCTGGTGCCTTCCATAAGAGGCATTTTCATCTGCAGGTAAATGCCCCAAACTATGCTGCAGAACTACATTGTATTCCTAGTGGCATCTTAACTAGTTTGTTTCCTGTCTATCTTGATCCTTTGAACTGGATAACGAAGTGTAAATTGTAGTCAGGTTGTCATATTGTCATAGCCTAGTGAGTGATTTATTCAATCAAAATCCTCTTGGAAGAAAAAAGAGTTAGTTGAACCAAATTTGTGAAAGATGGCCATGATACAAGTACAGAAATCACTGATAATTTTGTGTGTTGTTCAAAACTTGCTAATTGCATAAACATTTTCATTAGGCACTCTGTTTGCTTTAACCAGCATGAGATTCATTTTCTTTGCATATATCCTAGATCACTTTTCATGTACATGTGCTTCAGTATGTATCAATTTCACACAGGAAGATTCATTCATAAGATTATGTGCATCACAGTGTTCGGTTGTTGCAATTTCCAAGCATACTTCAGTTGACCTAAGTCCACGCCTTCATGAGCCCATGCTATATCATTATCCAAAGATTCATTTGCTAATCTCATAGCAGCAACTCTTTTATTGACTGAAATTCTAAGCATTTCTTCAGGTACAGAGGTAGATGCAAAATGTCTCGGAACTTTCCCATGTAGAAAAAGCATCAACACTTGTGAGTGCCATCATCATGCTTATTGCGGGTACTGAGTGTTGCACATTTGTTGTTTCTCCAGGTCCTCTTCTGAATCGCTCTTTCCAGACAAGGCTTCCTTTCGTCACTTCGTTATTCATCACTATTGATCATTTCACTTTGTCAGCATCTTTGGTTATGGCTTCTTTCACTTCATTGATGTTTTTCTGAATTGCTTCTTTCACCTTATCTGCTTAGGGTTTACCTTTTTTGGTAAGAAGGTCTTGGCGACCCTGAGGTGCCTGAGCCACATGTGCTACCAATTTGTTCTTCCTTTGCCTGCTGGTTATATTTCTATGATGTCTCTTTGTCTAGACTATTGCATTTGTTCCGTTTATGTACATTTGTTTGCATTTCCATACTATTACACATTTGTTTTTGTTCACTTTTGGTTCCTAGTGCCTGTTTTGGTTCTTGTTAGATGTGTTTGTGTTCTGAACATGTTTTACTTTATCGTTTTTGTTTCGGGGATAGTGGTCCAAGCAGCTATCCTTTAGTTTAGGGGGCTTTCATCTTCAGCCCCAGCATGGCTGCTTGTTTGCCTGTGCTGTGGCCCATGTTGTTGGAAGTGGGAATCATGGGATTTGAGAGGCGACGTACTGTCCCCAGTACATTGCATTTGTCACAGCTTCAGTCTCAGCATGGACTGTCACAATCACTCAGATGGGAGGTTCCTTTGTGCCCTTTGGCTAGGGTCAAGTGATGGTTTGGGTCCGGCTTGATTACCCTTCTTGACAGTATTCAGGCCTGAACCAATTGCACTGCTTCCTGATCTACTGTTCCTATTTCATTTACACCTTCATATCTTATATTACATTCTACTGACACTAGTTTTTCTAAATTATTCCCTTTTGTGGTCTCGCCTGATGTTTATAGGCTTGCTGGCACACCGAAATCTGTCAAATGATTACGGTCGGATGACTTGTTGGTCAAAAACAGCTTTTTATCAACAATCATATACTTTTCTGAAATGTTCATCTTTTGCAAACATGCATGTCAGTGTTACTCCACATGGTTCTCTGAACACCTTGCATGGCGTGATCTTAGAAGTGGATCTTCCACACATTTCAGATGATAACTTGTTTCAGAGCTTTCACACCAAGGAATAATGGCTATGCGATGAATCTCTATGTGTAGAGATAGTCGGACGGTAAATCAAAGCATATTGTATTAACTTTTAACACTTCTGTGTCCATTTGACAAAAAAGCTAGTTATCTTGTCTGTCCCATTCGATCATTTATTCCCAACCCACTTCATTGTTTCAAGTGCCAGTGTTTTGACCATGGACAAACCTCTTTCAGGAACACAGTGATATGCCCTCAATGTAGACTTGTTGCTCATGAGACCAACTGTTCTCTCTCTGCTCCCACATGTTGCATTAACTGCCGTGGGGACAACCCTGCATACTTGCGGCCATGCCCCAAATGGCAAGAAGAAAAGCATATACAACAGGTAAAAGTGATGCAACATCTTTCTTATGCTGAAGCAAAAAAACTTATGTTGCTTCTTCTGCCTCGTGGCTCCTATGCAGCAGTTACACATAACTACAAATCTGCAGAGGTTCAAACTGCTGTCAGCTTTCCGCTGCATATGTCTTGCTGGATCTTCCATCTCCTGATGTATTTTTGAAGACTTCTCAATCTGCTTCTCTTCTGAAATTTTCACAGAAGGCTTCTCCAGCGCTGGCATCTGCTGTGTATGTGCAATCCACTTCCAAACCAGCCATATCAAAACCTACAGGGTCTAAGAAACTCCACAAAAAACTTGAAAAAGGTGCTGTTACCCACAGTGTCATTTATCTCTCCACTTTTGAGGATGAGAACTGTATAGACGCAGCCTCTCCTCCTGATTTTATGAAAAAACCCTCCTTCAAATATGTGGATGCCAAAAATAAACCCCTGCTGCCACCTACATAGCTTCCTGTGTTTACTATACTCATACAATGGAATTGTCAGGGTTTATGTGCCAACGTCGATAATCTGAAGTGGTTGTTGCACACCCATTCTCCTGTGTGTGTTGCAGTACAGGAAACCTTGATGAAACAACTCATGTACAGCTGTGTCACTATGATATTTATTGCACTGACAATTACTCGACTGGGTCTCTGGGAAGCGTTGCCCTTCTCGTCTCCCACCAAGTGCCAACCATGGCTTTGACGCTTCAGATGCATCTACAGGCTGTTGCTGTGTGTATTTTTGTTGGCCATATGCTCACGGTTTGTTCTGTTTATCTGCCACCGAGAGACAGTGAGACCTTTTTCCACTCTGGGTCTGGTGTCTCAGCTTCTGCAACCGTTTCTGCTGCTTGAAGATTTTAATGGTCACAGCGCTCATTGGGGAAGTTTCTCCACCAATTGTAGGACTTGAGTTGTTGAGCGTTTGCTCATGGATCTTGATTTATTCCTGCTGAATACTGGTGCAGTTACATATATTCATTCCCCAACGTGGTCATTCACTGCTTTGGATCTGTCTTTTTTGTTCTCCATCACAGTACCCTTTCTGGTCATGGTCTGTCCTGGTGAGTGACCACTTTCACATTTTGTTGTCCTCTGCCACTACCGGCAACAAGTTTTCCAGCTTGCCGAAGTGGAAAGTGGATTGTGCAATTTAGGATTGTTTTGCCACATTATTTGGTTGATGAACGACATACTTCAGACTCTGTCCATTGGTCAAGCAGTGGGCCAGGTGAGTTTGTGTTTTTTCCAAGCAGCTGTGTGTTCTGTATCATGCATGTCGATGCATTCCTCTTTATCACCTAAACCTCGGTGGAACCATGACTGTTCTCCAGCCCGAAAAGCAGAGATGAAGGTGTGGGATATTTTCTGTAGATATCTGACTCAGGCTCCCGGATGGAAGGTATGAGGTACCTCTTCCATTCAGAGAATTCACTTTGGGTAGTAATCTGAATTCGGTGCTTAGGTGTCACAATAAAATGTTACTTTAGTGATTATGTGAAGGCATTCGATGAGTGGGAGCAATTAAGCTTCATTCAAAGGGTGAGGGTTATTACTTGCCCCATAGGCCAGTTATTAAATGCTTGAGTCAAACAACAAAAATTAGACCTGATTTTGATGCCTCATCCAGAGATGAAAATGGCAAATTACTTAACAATTGTCTAGATAAAGGGCCAAATTTTATTGAACGTATTCCGGATACTATTGAAAGATTTCGATAGGCGATTTTCGTAGGCAAGGGAAGTAGGTGTTAGTTAATAAATACTTGCAATTCAGGAGTATTTTGCATAGAATTATCCATAATTCAGAGAGTTTTTCATTATGAAGTAGCATACATGAGATTAAAAAAAAAATGCTTTACTCACATGCAGCTATACAAGTATTATATTTAGTTATTATAATTCCATGTAAAATAATAGACTTGTTTTTGTACAGTTCTATGGAAAATTTAAGCATTAGTATCTGGGACATGACAGCCATTTTAATAAATTGTATTTTGTTGTGATTATTTATTTTTAGGAGTGCAGTGTGGAATTATACTTTTGGTGGTGGTTCTTCAGATGATGATGATGACAATGATAATCATACTCAAAGGCAAACCCAATTTCCTTTGAGAGGTAGATCAGGAAGGTATGTTCCTTCGGATGGTGATCGATATACTTCTAGATCTCGGGAACAACCACCAAATTATGTATTTCAACCAAGAAATGAGCATCCAAGAAGAAGGGGTAACATAAGACGTGGCTTGCACAGCAATCATCAGGCACAACAAGTTTCAGTACCTTGTGAAAGATTTGATAGAGATCAGGATGACGCATTACACATAGATAGTGGCAGACGATTTCAGCCAAGCACCAGCTCTAAATCATTAAAAAATGCTTCTAGAAGAGAACATCTGAGATCACTGAGACAAGCAGATAATAAGAACAAGGCTTCAGTAAATGCATGTGACAAATCTGATATTGTTGTACAGCAGGCAGAGCGCTATATGCTGCAGTCAAATTCAAAAACATCACATTTCTCAGAGAGCACATGTGGTAAACCACAGAGTTCCAAAATATCCGGAGGCAGGGAAGCACATAACCAAAAGGCTAAAAAACGTTTCATTGGCTTCAAAAAATTGGAAGAACTTATAGAAAAAGAAAGTAACGAAATTTTGCTCACTCTTTGCATGCCAGACAATGGATTATCAGAACTTCTTGAAAATGCCCATGAAAAGCGTGATTTAATGGCTCTTATATTGATAGCAGTTGGAAAAGCATGTGCTTCGTTACACAGAAGCAATGTTATGTCTTTAATAAGCACTGTTACTGAAAACAAACATTTTATGTTTTTTGCAGTGCTACAGTACTTAGTCAGCTTTCAAAACAGTAACAATAAGAGATGGCATTTGGACTCATTGTTTAGCTTATTGCAGTTTCTTGAATGTTATCAGAAGTACCTGACAGCATCCTCTTCAGAATTAGTACCTGCTCTGATGCCATTATTGAAGACAACCTATCAGAAGGTATTTAAAGAAATGCCTGATAAGTTGGTAATTGCAGAAAAAAGAATAAGAGAAATTGAAACACAACATGACCATTTCATAAAAAGTCATTCACAACAGGAAATCAAAAAAGCTTCCAAGTCAGAAAAAGAAAACTGCCTGGTTCCACCTGAAAATTTTCGTGATATTCCAATTTTTCCAAATCAGGTAGATATTTGGGACTACAAACCATTTCTGCGGTCCAATATTGTAAATGGTAAATATTCAGATGCCGATCATTACCTAGATGTCCAGTTTCGTCTCCTTCGTGAGGATTATGTACGGCCTTTAAGAGAGGGCATAGCAACCTATATTAGACTGAAAAAACAAGGAAAGCCAATGTCCAAAAATAAAGATGTCAGAATATATCAAAATGTGCACATTATTAAACAAGAATTTCTAAATGGGAAGTTAATACATTTGGCATCTTTCAATATAAAAGACTTTGCTCATGTTAAATGGGAACACAGCAAACGATTCATTTCTGGCTCATTGGTTTGTTTATCTCAAGATGACTTTGAAACAATGTTTTTTGCTTCTGTGGCATTCAGAGATTGTGAAAAACTGAAGCATGGTATACTAATCTTGAAATTTGAGGAACTTTCTTGTGACATTCTGAACATCACTCCCATACAGAGCTTTGTAATGATTGAAACTACAGCATATTTTGAAGCTTATCGCCATAATCTTACTGCATTACAAAGCATGGTTTCCGATTACTTTCCTTTAAAAGCATACATTGTAGATGTACAGAAAGATGTGCAGAGTCCTCGTTATTTACAGAGAAACACTACGTATGACATGACGCCACTGGCATCTCCAATTTCTTCTCAAATGAAAAGACAGATTAAGACAGAAGGTTTGCTTAATAAATTTCTTGATATTGCATCAAATTTACTTAGTGAAAAAAGTGTTTCACTTGTGCATGAAGCAAATGTATCATCTGTGATAGTACTTGATGATTCATTGTGGCCTAAAAACTATCATTTTGATTTAGATGCTTCACAGCATGAAGCCTTAAAAACAGCAATAACAAAAGAATTTGCAATTATTCAGGGGCCACCTGGTACCGGTAAAACTTTTGTCAGCTTAAAGATTGTGCAACTTCTTTTGCATAATTCTTCAAAATGGGAGCCTGGAGAGAAAACAAACCCAATTCTTATTGTATGCTACACTAATCATGCTCTCGATCAATTTTTAGAGGGCATTATGAGCTATACAAATGACATTGTTCGTATTGGCGGCAGGTGTTCTAGTTTGCTTCTTGAAGAGTATAGATTACAGAACATAAAATCCATTGCTAGACAAAAAAGAGAAGTTCCTCATCATATACACTCCAATGTCAAACATCAGCAGTTAGTCTTGGATGAATTGAAGAGAGAAATCTCTAAGGTTAGTAAAGAAATTGACAGGTCTTGTTCAGCTGTACTGAAGGATGAAGACTTACGGTTATGCATGGAGCCTCGGCACTTTGAATCTTTGAAGTCAGTTATTTCTGTAGAACATGTTGAGTTTGGTGGTGATATTATTACCAAGTGGCTTGGCATTCACGATCACAGTGAAGAAGGCTGGGAACATAAATTTCCAAAGCTTTCAGACAATGCTTCCAATACGGTTTTACCAAATGCTTTAGTTCCTGTAAAAAATATTTCATCAAATCAATCTCTTGAACATGTTGGTTTCTCAAGTGCTAATGGTAAGCTGATTGCTGTGAATGATGATTTGCAGAATCCAGTACTGGGTATGATTCCTGCATTCAGCCTGAGCCAGGAGGATGAAGAAGAAGAGTACGATGTGGATTTCGTAGAAGACATGCGAGAGGTTGAGACTGAAGATTTGTCTGCTGTGAAGCTCGTTGATGAGACGGTGCTGCAAAAAGCCTCGGAGCTCTACACTGATGGAAACTGGCAGATAAAAGGTGGAGTAACAAAGCGGAAGGAGTATATCATAAAGCAACTTAGCGATTCTGCACTGATGCTAGATTCTGAAGTAGAAAAGATATCAAATGTATGGCGACTTAGACTAAATGACAGGTGGCGACTTTATAAGTACTGGCTGCATACATTTCATCGCCTTAAGCAGGAGGAATCTCTGCAAATACAGCTCCAAATACAAGCTGAACTTAAAAAGCTTGAGGAAATGAGGACAGAAGAAGAACTTTATATCTTGCGTAAAGCACGTATTATTGGAATGACTACCACCGGAGCTGCAAAATATCGGAATCTTGTTTTGAATGTCCAGCCGAAAATCATTGTTGTTGAGGAAGCTGCCGAAGTATTGGAAGCCCATATTGTTACTTCCCTTGTTCAAGAAACTGAACATTTGATTTTAATTGGTGATCACCAGCAATTGAGACCAAGTCCAAATGTGTATGAACTGGCCACAAGGTTTAATCTAAGTGTGTCACTTTTTGAGAGGATGGTTAAAAATGGCATGCCATTTTGTCAGCTGTTAACGCAGCACAGAATGCGACCATCTATTGCACAACTTTTAGTACCACATATTTATCCTGCTTTAATGAATGATGAGTCTGTGAAAAATTATGATGACATTAAAGGGGTAACAAAAAATGTGTATTTTATCTCTCATAATTATGTAGAAGGCAGTGAAATTGATTCGAAAAGTCACGTTAACGAACATGAGGCCAAATTCATTGTTCAGCTCTGTAAATATTTCTTACTTCAAGGTTATGATGCTTCGCAAATAACCATCCTTACCACATATTCTGGTCAACTGTTTGCTATCAAGAAATTGGCAAATAAATTCAAATTGTTTAATGGGGTTAGAATCACTGTTGTTGATAACTTTCAGGGTGAAGAGAATGACATTATTTTAGTATCATTTGTTAGAAGTAACGATGAAGGAAGCATAGGCTTTTTAAAGGTTTCAAACCGTGTTTGTGTAGCATTATCACGTGCTAAGAAAGGATTATTTTGCATAGGAAATTTCAATCTCTTGGCAGAAAACAGTGAGCTATGGAAAAATATAGTGCTGACACTTAAAAAACAAGAAGCCATTGGGCCATCTCTTCGGCTGCAGTGTCAAAATCACAAGGATGTTTTTACGGAAGTCTCAACGGAGAAAGATTTTAATAAAGTTCCTGAAGGTGGATGCACTCGTTTGTGTGAATATCGCCTTGGCTGTGGCCATACTTGCACTAGAGTATGTCATTCATATGATCGTGAACATACAAACATTAAATGTCAAAAACCATGCACAAAAATCCTCTGTGAACTTGGTCATAAGTGTCCACTACGTTGCTATGAAAAATGTGGCCCATGTAAAGTATTAGTTAATAAAACACTGCCAGGATGTAAACACAATGTTCTTATGCCATGCTACATTGCACCCCATGAATTTCAGTGTACTGAACCTTGCACGAAATCTCTGCCTTGTGGACATAAGTGTCAAAAGCATTGTGGTGAAAGTTGTCAGCCTCAAGATTGTAAAGAGAAAGTTTTTGTTGTATCGTTGTGCGGGCATACAATGAACGTGAATTGTTATATTGCACCTCATAAAAAGACCTATCTTTCTTTATGTAATGAGGCTTGTCAGTCTCAACTTCAGTGTGGTCATACTTGCAAAGGGACATGTGGCAAGTGCCATCAAGGTCGTCTTCATGAAGCTTGTAAAAATCGTTGTAGTCGTATTCTTGTATGTGGTCATGAATGTAGGTCACTTTGCTCGAATATTTGCCCACCGTGCAAACAAAAGTGTGAAAACCGTTGTGCGCATAGTCAATGCCCAAAGAAATGTGGAGAACCCTGCAATGTGTGCATGGAACCGTGCAATTGGTCTTGTGAGCATCAGACTTGCACTGAGCCATGTGGGTTAAAGTGTTCTCGAAAGCCATGTGATCAGCCATGTAACAAGACACTGAGTTGTGATCATAAGTGTGTGGGCCTCTGTGGTGAGCCTTGTCCAGACATGTGTGCTATCTGTCAGAAAGAAGAGGTAACAAGTATATTTTTTGGTACAGAAGAAGAAACTGATGCCAGGTTCATAAAACTAGAGGACTGTGGTCACATTCTTGAAGTTGAGGGGCTCACACACTGGATGTCAAGAGGAAGTAAGGATGAAATTCAGATGAAGTCTTGTCCAAAGTGTAAAACTGTAATAAGAAGGAATTTGCATTTCGGTAATGCTATCAAGTCATGTCTTGAAGACATTGAAAAAGTGAAGAAAATCATTTATGGTGATGAGAAAAAAAATGCCATGAAAAAACATATTCTTATTGATGAG
>JJRW01S0012209.1:72569-84824 GCA_001188405.1 Loxosceles reclusa | reverse complement strand
CATATGATTTTAATTAATTTATTTCTGGTGCATTATTTGTTGTTTTGACGAGGGAGCTCTGTTCCCTAATTTGAGTTAATGTTGTGCATGTGACAATGGAGAAGGTCACCGCAATTTTATGGGTAGAAGGTATATATGTTTCTCTATGTATGTAGTCTGTTTACATGATATTGGTTCATTTGTTTCATAGTATATTTGACAAGGGAACCGTTTCCTAATTTGGATTGTAGGTTTTCTGCGATTTTTGACATGGTCAGCCATGGTGGGCTTTTACCTGTTGCCAACTTTGAATTTGTATTTATCTTCCATTGAGATAGATGCTTTCCTGCACTGTTCTGCAATTGTGGGTCAAACTGGCTTTAGCAGATTTTTTTTTTTTTTTGCAAAGCTTACAAAGGAAAGAAATATGTTTAAGATTATATGTGTATATTATATACAGTTTGGAAAAGGAGAGTAGTTTGGAAAAGGAGCGCTGCGGAACGCAAATGTTGGAAAAATCTTGAAGAGGCCTTCATACTGCAGTGGATTGATAAAGGCTGATGATGATCATGATATACATAATATACACAAATGAACTTAACTTGATATTTTTTTAGAGATATAGGGAAAACGCATGTCAGGAGGTTCCATGTGAACTTTAGGTTCATAAATATAGTTAAGAATATGATTACAGTTAGTATGTGTGTGCAGCAGTTCAGTCAAGTAAATTCTACCAATAAAGTACAAAATACATGGATTAGGAATGGTGACATTCTCAAATATGCTTGTGCAGTTTTGCAATGTTTTTTGCGCACATTAAGACATAAATTGTCATCAATGAGAAAAATTTGAAGGAAAAAATAAATTATCAGTCTAGGTTGTTTTTTTATGTCGGGATATGAATGATACTTGAATATGAAAAAGTATCACACAAGAAAGTGGAATATTTATTGCAAAGAACAGAGACACGAAAAAACAGCTTCAAATTTTTAAAAACAAACAATCCAAAGCAAAGGGTGGACATTTATTTTCTCATGATAAATATAAGCATTCATTTATCATTTTGAATCAGTGAAAACTACTTCAGTAAAACCATTAACAAGTGTGCATTATGATTAAGTATATTAAGTCGATAGTTACTTTCTTCAAGAAGTGTGACTGACTCTTTGTTCTTAATTTTTTTTACAATACAATAACTACAATAACTTTGCAGAAGTTAGTAGATCACTATACAGTTGTGCACATACACTGGTAGTCAAAATTTAAAGATGGATGCTACTGTCAATGAGTACCATTAGAAAATGAACCGCATCAGCCTGTTGAAAATTGCAAGAATTCGTGATACAATCTGCGTTCTGAAACTTCTGAAATTCTTTTTAGTGATGCACATGTTGGTCATGGGACAGCACAGATAAGATATTGCAGACAACTGACACGGGCAGCCAGTTTTTGTTAGATATGAAATTCGGAGGGAGAGAGTCAAGTTACAATATTGAAATTCTGGACGTCTTCTAGGCATCATTTAGATTATTTTACTCGTGGAAGAATAATTGGAAAGCTAGAAGAAAGGTGGTAAATCACAGATGTTGATCATGAATTTAAGTTCTTGCACAGTATTGTTTCTAGGCAATGGGCAGCATCTGAAACTAGTGGAATGTGCAGAAGGCGTAAGTGCAGTACAACGTCCTATGAAGATCAGTTCATTGTTCTTTTTGCAAAAAGCAACCGACACAACACAGCTGGTGGTCTGGCCCATCAGTTACAAGCAGCCACAGGAACTCAGATATCCCATAAAACTGTTGCAAGATGTCTGCAAAAGAAAGGACTATACACCTGAAGACTTGTTATGTGTGTGTCCCACTCTTGAGAGGTCACTGTGGTGCTCGTTTGCAATGGTGTCCTCTGCATCGCAATTGGATTGATGACGACTGGGCTACCATGTTCTTCTCAAATGTAAATAGATTCGGTCTATTGTCTGATTCTGGGCGGCAACTAACATGGCGTGACGTTGGTAGTGTAGTTCGTCAAAAATATTCAGAAAAGGCATCGATATGCAACTTGCAGCTTTATGGTGTGAGCAGGCATCATGGTCAATGGCTGTACAGACCTGTATGTGCTCGACCAAAAGACTATGACCAGCCAACGGTACACCGATGACGTTCTCCTCCCACATGCGCGAGTTTTCCGAGGTGCTGTCGGTGAAAAGCTTCGTTTCATGGGTGATAATGTGCCTTGTCATCGCACATTGGCTGCAGAGGAATGTTTCAACAGCGTGGATATTCATTGCATAGTCTGGGCAGCACGTTCACCTGACTTAAATCTAATTAAAATGGATGGGATGCCTTGTGAAGATGTATTGCTGGTCGACAATATCCACCGACAAAGAAGAAGACCCTAATCCATGCAGTGAAAGAGGTGTGGGAGAGCTTGCCTCAACAGCTTCATGTTGTTCTGAGTATACCACGTTGTGTACAAAGTTGCATCGCAATTCAAAGTGGCCATATACCTTACTGGCATGACATTCAAGCCTTGTTTGTAGTAGTTATTGTGCATTCATTGTACAACCATGTCATCAGTCAATACTCACCTTTTACAAAAACACTTCCTTTTAACACCCTGTGTACTTCCTTTCAACATGATAACATGCTGTGAATACTATTGTTTTCCTTATGGTCTACAACCAAACATACTTTTCCGTATACATGCTCATTTCATCTTTGTCCTCAAGTTTTTTCACCCAAGTATTTGTTAAATAGGATTAATTGGGGAATTTTTTGGGGCCATGAAGTTTGCACATAAGATACAAGAACATACAGAAATTGTGCACAATGGCACATTGGGCCATGGGTGATTACCTTGTTGCTATGTTCCTAAATTGTTCCTGTAGGTAAGAACTGCTTTTTATGAGAGAGATCTATGAATCATTGTTATCATCTTCAGTTATAAACAAAATATTTCAACAATCACTTAATCAGACCATAACACACATTACATTGCAGCTTAATTACAAAGTTTTATTAAAATGCAAAGCATGAAAATCATAAAAAGTATAAGCTCTGTATAGCTTTGTGTTAGCATGCACAAGAAACATTCCATCCTTAATTAGTATTCAGATGAGTCTCCACAACCTCTGCTTCATTCTGGTAACTGAACAAGCACATCTCTTGTTGTTAACTTTTTATGACAGCAGCATGTTCTGTGTTCATTTTTTAGTGGTTATTCCAAACATATGTAGAAGATACTCAGTCACAAATCAAATATTAATTATCATCTCAGTAACCATGCACAAATGAGCTAATAAATGGCATATGAGACAAAAGGTGTAGCTCTCAAGTCAAATTCTTTACATACAATTTATATGGGTGGGGAAAAAGTGGGCCTTTTTTGCAGGAGGCACATTTAAATTTTTGATACTTCACTTGCTCAACTACAACTCCACAGATGATCATACACCATTTACTTCACACTATGACTTGATTTTAGTTTCATGATCTAGTAGAAACTTAGTTAAACCAAAAGAATAACTATATGCAAACAAAACACTGACTTAAGCATGTTTAAAATATAGAATGGTTTAGTTTCACGTTTACAGCACAAACTGTACAATAGAAAGAAAGCTTACTGATTCCATTGCAACAAAGTTTGAAGCATCATGAAATAGATGAATGTTGATGAGATCAAAGACTGTTCCACATACATTCCACCTTGTCCTCATGAAGCCCTTTCGTGACCATTTACACTACATGAAATTCACATATAAAAGCAGAAATCAGTTTCTCTTTGGCAATAAAAATGTAATTTTCATTACTTAGTTGGTTAAAAAAAATATTATTAACTGATATTTAAGATGATGTGAAATATATGCAATCAAAATGAAAATTGCAGTACCGTATTTGTAAAAGTTAACTTAACAACAGCTACAATAAATGTATAAGTCAAATACAATACATAGAACATTTTTGCCAGTAAAGTAATTATTATCAGTATACCATTCATTAATATTACAACATCTAAACTAATGCTCTCTCTTGAGGATAAATACCACCGAAGGGAATATAAGGAGATTACAAATGGCATAAGCACATTAAATTTCTTTACCTATGAGGTAACAACAGATCAAACTTATTTATAAAACACAGAATACTACAAATGAAGGCTATATTAAAACTAAAAACTGGAACATTTATGTTTAATATAGGAAAACAACCTTCTCAATGACATTACTACTATTCAATGGAAGGAAAACTCCAATGCACGACACAACCCAATCTCATCAGCTAAGAGGACAAAATAAAACAAATTACTCACCCTTTTGCTGACAATATCAGAAACAGCTCAAAATGCCCAAGCAGTCGATTGAAATCCACAAACTATTCCATAACCAAAAGCCAGACAACACACAAATTTCCGAATATACTTCATGAAAACCTCGCCCGGAGAAGATACCATCAAACCACACAGAGTCTCCAACTGTAACTTCGCTCAATCCCCCCCACTTGCCTGACGCTTCACCCACAACCAAACGAAGAAAAACTACGCAATCACCGAGCCAGCCTCCTTTTTTAAAGTGGCCAAGGAAATTTTTGGAACTCCAGAATCACGAGCTTTTTAGAGTACTTTTTACCGTTTCTCTCCTCTCCGTCCTTGACGATGACACAGCCTACCTATGCCACATGGCCCTTCCTGAACCCCCACCTCTTCTCTTCCTTACCTCCAATCACGGAGGGTAACTTTCCTCCTTTAAAACAGCTTCTCTCTCCCCTATGCTCCAACAGATGGCATTAACATTCCTGTTTCACTGCCCATGCCTTAGCTTTCTGCTCGTCCCGAGCAGACATCGCATTCAAAGTACAATTTACATCACAATACATTTCGTAATTAAACACATTTTACAGACACAAATTCCAAATTGACATATTTCAATATTCAGATTAACAAATTCAAAACTCCAAATTGACAAATTTCAACATTCAGATTAATAAGTTCAACCTCGAAATTAACAAAACTCCAAATTCACATTAACAAACCTCAAAATTGAAATTAACTAACCTCAAAATTGGAATTAACACAAACAAACTGAAAAATTTAAATCAACAAATTGAAAATTTTAAATCAACAAACTGCTACATTCAAATCAACAAATTTAAAAACAATTCACGTTGAAAACTTGCAGAATGTGGCATTTACATCAACATAAAAATTTCCCTAACAGCACATTAAAATACAAATACAAAAATAAAATTGACATAGTAGCGGAATTCCATCATGGACTGCCTCATAGGGCGCAAGTCTGGCAACATGTACAACTTTGCACCTGGAACAGGGAGTTAGTCTCACCAGGTAAACCAGGTCATTCAGACACTTGGTGAACATGCATGGCACAGTCCAATGTCACTGTAACTTTGGCGAAAGTCTTTTCTTTCGTTGAGGATTGTACAGCCACAGCCGGTCACCTTCCTAGAACACAGCCACAGGGTCCCTGAGGTCGTGTCTTGTCTTCGTACGATATGTAGCCATTTGGATGCAGTATCTGGCCAGTTGATGTACACACTTCAGCCTATTTTGTAGTTGTGTCACATAGTTGTTAACTGGAGTCACTTTGCTGGGCCGCCCATAGTACAGATCACACGGCAGACATAGATCTAGCCCAAATTACACCTGAGCTGGTGTTATGCCAGTTCTTTCTTGCACAGCACTTCAGAATGACAGCAAAAACAGTGGGATGTTGAAGTCCCAGTCGTGCTGATCTTGAGAGACGTTGGGTAATGGTTCTGCTGAAGCATTCCACCATGCTGTTGGACCGAGGATGTAGCGGTATCTTGTCGATCCTTAGAATAGAGCACATTTCTTGAAATATGGCCCACTCAAAGTTTCTGCCTTTGTCAGAATGCAGCTGCATAGTCACTCTGTAACAGCTTATTCACGTATACACCAGGACTTCTGCTACTGTGACTGCTTCCTGGTCAGGCAGTGAAATAACTTCAGGCCTGTTTGAGAAGTAATCCATTACCACAAGCAAGTATTGTTGCCTCTTTCAGTTCTTGGAATAGGCCCGGTTATGTCGATGGCAATCCTCTCAAAGGGCACTCCAACATTATAAAGCTGGATCTTTCCTCGGCTTCTGGTCTTTGGCCTTTTCTTGGATGCACAACTGTCGCACTGCCTGCACCATCTCTCTACAGCTTCTCGACGAGTAAATACAAGGCAAATACTTCATTATTCCTCATATTACATAAAAATAACATATTTCCATATGGTCCAAGTGTAGTTAGTATAATTAAGTTACAAAGAATGAAGTAAAGACCACACATGGTGTTTATAGTTATCACAATATTTTAAATGTTACTGAATTTGGCCGTGATGAGTTTTAAATGTGTAAGCAACAGAAAACGTTATGGGAGAATTGATATTATGATGGTATATACAGGTTCAGCAATACATCTTTAGATTAAATAAAGTAAATTAAACACCCAACCTACTTTGGATTTTAAACTTCTTAAGTTTTATATAAAACAACTGTTTTTCAATATCAGGAGAGTTACAAAAGTAGTTAAAATAATTAAAACAGTCATGTATATTAATATTGGCCAACATTGCTTGTATATCACCACCAGCTGCAGCCTTTTTAAATCCACTAAAGGATTTAAAAGGTCCGAAAATTTCTGAAATATTTGTATGACTAAAAGCTCTTTTTTCCAAATAACTCCTGCAATTTTCATAATTCCATCCACTCAACTTGTACATGGATATGTTATGGGATATTTCTCATTTTATTGGAAACCAGTTATGAACCTATATTGCACACCATTATCCTAATAGTCTGATAAGCCTAGTCCCATTTCAGTTTCTTTGTCCATGTGATTATATCTCGGTATCTTTGTTCACCAAAGTATTTCTCTTCTGATCTCGTTACATTTAACACATATATTTCTATATTCGTTTGTGCAGTCTGTAGCTTCTTAATTGTTTATGTCATTAATATCCATGTTTCACATCCATACCAGAACCTGAAAAATACATTGGTTGAAAACTTTATTTCCAAACTTAATTACATATTTCCTTTAAATGTTACACCGTTCCTTCCAAAAAGCTCTCCAACCTAGCTTCATTCTGCGATTAATTTCATCCATAATGTTTCCATCCATAGACACCTGTCTACCAAGGTAAATATAAGTTTCAATTTCTCCAACTTCATTTTAATAACCTTGCGGTGACCGACAGACAGCGTCGCCGATTTCATCCAAAAAGTGGCACTATGGGTCCCGCGGTTGAAAATTTTTCCCGAACCTTGAATGGAGGAGGAACAATTTTTTACTTCTAACTTTCCGACGCCGTGTCTGAAGGACGAACGTGTATCTCAGGTGAAAACACGACAATGTATTCTCAGTTAATTTGAGATAATTAAATGTTATGATTATTAATTATGTCATGTTTATTTAGTAGCTACGTCTCTACAACTCCTTCAGTGGCGACCTCGCGAATATTTAATGCAACCATGCTCATTAATTTATGAATATTGCAAAGGAAAATGCTAACTACGACCGTGTGGAACCGCATGTACGACTTGCAGATCCATTCGCATCGGATACAGCGACACTTACCTAGGAAAAGGATTTGTGAAAACGTGTTTTGGATATAAATCTGTTATATTACTAAAGGACTATTATGTCCAATTACATCCAGCAAAATCTTTTTTTCGCAACATGGTTTGGCGACCGTCTTCCTCTCTAAAGTGTGTAAAATTATGTGCATCGAATTATTCCTGCCACATGGATTACGAGCTACCTGTTTTGTGCATATTTATCTCCTGCTGCTGCAAATTCAAGATGTTTGGGAATTTTCAAAGGATTACCTCTGCAAAAGGTTGAGTTCCCATGAGAATTATCTTCCATCAAAGTGTCAGTGAGTAAATCAGCCCAGCAACGGTAAGTGCAGAGACAGTTTCATTTTCCTTTCAATTTTCATTTGTTGTGTTGAGTGAGCTTGTTTTCTCTTAAAGTATGTAAAATAACGAGGAATCTGCGTCTGTTAACCCTGGCGAAATAAACCACATCGCGTTGAAACTGACTTTTTTTAGGAAAAACTGTCTGAATTATATTTTGTTAATATCGAAGCGCAGTTTAATATTGCTGGTATTTTACAAGATAGCATGAAATATTATGCTGCAATTGCAGAGATTAATTCAGATGTTCTAGTTCATATCAGTGATATTGTATAAAAACCCTCCCTCTGAGAAGAAATATGAAACACTAAAGAAACGTTTAATTCCCAAATTTTATAATTCTGAACAAATGCGATTAAAATCTTTAATATCCAGAATGACTTAGGCGACAACAGGCCATCACACCTACTAAGAAAATGCGCCATTTAGCCAGATCAGGGCTTGGTGATGAGCTTTTAAAAACACTGTAGCTGCAAGGACTTCCTAATCAAACGCAGGCCGTACTTTCAATTTCTTTTAATAAACTTGATGACCTCGCTATGATGGTTAACAAGATAATAGAAATAACAGTGTTGAATACCTTGGACTGTTGTCCAATAAAATCGGTAGGACCATTAAATGAGATCTCCGAGTTAAAAAAGCAGGTTTCTGAGCTAACGCAACAGCTCGAACGTATGCCTTGTACAAGAGGTTGATTAAACTGATTCAGACTCAGGTCAGCTAGTCCAAATAGACAATCACTAAGTCAGGAAAATAGTAATATCTGTTGGTATCATACTAAATTTGGAAACAAAGCTAGCAAATGTACATCCCCTTGCGATTTCCGGGAGAAATTAACAGGGAAATCGCAAGTGGCGGGATGTGATTTCTTATTGAATGTTAAAAGCCACGTTTTTGTTCATGACCCAACATCTGGTAGACATTATTGATAGTGGCATTGATGTTTGCATCCTACGATACCAAGCAAATATGTCCTCGAGTTCCACTCTGCTTACGACATTCTATTACACAAACAGTACACCGATCAAAACTTATGATACTAAAACTTTAACGTTATCTCTCAACTTACGACGTTCATTTAAATGGCCTTTTATAATAGCAAAGGTTAGCAAACTCATCATTGAGCCGATTTTCTAAAACACTACGGTCTTTTCATAGACTTAAAAAATTCATGGGTCAGAGATCCCCTCACGTCTCTGACTACTAAAGGCTCCACAGTCAAGACCAAAGAGAGTAATACTACTTTGATATCCGTGATTTGGAATATTATGAGATTTTAAATAAATATAAAGATACTGTGCAAACCATACCGGTGGACGTAAAACTTAAACACGACGCTGTACATAGAATTATTACTAATGGAAATTACGCTGGAACAAGGTATATGTCGCCCAAGAAAATCTAGTTGGCCAAACCTTTTGCACCTAGTACCCAAATCTAATGATGATTTCCGCACTACGACAGATTACCATGTTCTGAATAGAATTACTGTGCCGGATAGATACCCGTTACCTCATCTTCAAGAGTTTTCACAATATTTACATGGAAAGACGATATTTTCAAAAATCGATTTGACGCGTACATATAACCAAATTCCTGTCCATTCAGACGATGTACAAAAGACTACAATTACAACTCCTTTTGGTCTTCTTGAGTTTTTGTATATGCCCTCTTCGGTTTATCTAATGTGGCGCAGATGTTTCAAAGATTCAATCATGAAGTTTTGCAAGGTACAGATTTTGTATTTGCATATATCGACGATATCCTCATTGCGAGCGACACTACCGAAGAACATTATATTCATTTAGTTAAATGACTGTCAGCGTTTATCTGACTATAGAATTCGAATAAACAAAGCCAAATGCATCCTTGGCACCAATGAATTGCCATTTTTAGGATACGTGGTAAATGCTGCAGGAATTAAGCCTCTCTGGAACATGTAGATTCTGTTTTAAAATTTGAATGTTCAACAAATGCAAAACAACTTCGACATTTTTTGGGTTTATTGAGTTATTATAGGAGGAATATCATACACGCAGTGCATTCCTAGTTTTTATTATGTTAATATTTGAAGGGAGTTGAGAAATCGGATAATTCAGATATCATATGGACACCAGAGTCCATTCAAGCCTTCAAGGATTGCAAAAATATGTTAGCGAACACGACATTGTTGGCACACCCGCATCCTTCAGCTCACTTAGCACTTTACACAGATGCAAGCGCACATGCTATTGAAGGTACTTTAAATCAAGTACTCCTGCAAGGCAATGCTCAAATGCAACCTTCAGCCTTTTCTAGGCAAAATTAACACCAGCTCAGTTAAGGTGGTCTGCTTTCGATCGTGAGTTATATGCTATTTGTGCTGCAATCAGGAATTTCAAACATATAGCTGTGGGGTGTAAATTTTCAATTTACACAGATCACTGCCCCTTAATATATGCTTTTCAACAAAAACTAGAGAAATGTACACCTCGACTACTTGGACTTCACTGGCCAGTACAGCATGGATATTCGTTACGTTAAAGGAGCAGAAAATATACCCGCTGATCGCTCTTCGAGGGTGAGACTATTTCAGTGCCCAATCTCCTGGATTTTGAAGCTATGGCTACCACACAAGAAGATGGACACTGATATATATGAATTATCAATTCATAACACCAGCCTTAACTTACAGCAGATGAAAGTCCCTGGTACTGATGTAGAGTTATACTGTGACATGTTAACTAAAAATATAAAACCATATGCCTCTATTGCATTTAGGAGGTCCGTTTTTGGAAAATTTCACAATTTAGCCCATCCAGGAATACGATCAACTGCGTGCTTAATAACAGACCCTTTCATTTGGCCCTCCATTATGAGCGATATCAAAGTTTGGACCAAATCGTATGAGCCATGCTAACGCTTGAAAATTTATCAGCACACAAAGAGCGTCATTGAAAATATTCTAGTTGACAACAAACACTTAGATCCTATCCAGTTAGATTGGGTTGGCCCTCACCCGACTTCTCGGGGATATACGTACTGTTTAACTATGATTGATCGCTTCACCAGATGGACGGAAGCCGAACTGCTAAACAGTATTGAAGCAGCCACAACAGCTCAAGCATTTTATAAATGTTGGATCACGCGATTATTAATCAGCAAAATTACTACAATCAAGATAGGCAATTTGAGTCAAAACTTTTCAATAATTTAACGGTTAATTGAAAACCTGCACAGAAGTCTCAAGTGTGCCCTAAAAGTCCACTTGACATAACGATGGACGGAGGTACTCCAATCGTGTTGTTGAGCATAAGAGCAACTTACAAGCCAGACCTCAAAGTAAGGTCCAGTGAGTTGGTGTATGGACAGACCATCAGCATGCTGGGCAATTTTTTTGCCTGTACGCCTAAGTCATAAACACAGCTGATTTTAACAAGAACTTGAAATTTTCTTTAAAGAGCTAACTCCGTTAGTTACAACAACACACAGGAAGCAGAGACTCTTCGTTGCACAGGAATTATAGAGGTGCAGTCATGCATTCTTGAAACAGAACGCAGTTCACGCCCCTCTACGCCTTCCATACGATGGCCCGTTTCCGATTGTGGAATGGAACGACAAAATTTTCAGGATCATCAGAAACGATAAAAAACTTGTGGTTTCGATCGATAGACTGAAACCGGCTTTCATGCTGGCTGCGGAGACAAATTCCAGAGATTGACCACAACTTATCGTGAAGTTGTCAAGCAAATCGGCGGAAGATTCATGCCCTCGCACATTAGCCAAACCAGCGACTGAAACAAAGACCTCACGCCGCGGTCGTAGGATCAAACTCGCTGTGCGATTCCCCTAGCACTGTCGCAAGGAGGGGGTACTGCGGCGACCGGCAGTGCCGCCGATTTCGGTCAAGAGATGGCACCACGAGTCGCGCGATTGAAAATTTTCACCGTACCTGAGCGGGGGAGTAACAATTCTTTACTTCTACCTTTCAACGCCATGTCTGACAGACGCACGTGTAGCTCGGGTGAAAACCTCATGCTGTATTTTCATATTTTCAGTTAATCTGTGATGATTAAATGTTATGGTAATTAATTATATGCATGTTTAATTAGTATCTATGTCTCTACGATTCCTTCAACCTCAATAGTACCTTTCATTATGAAGTTATTAAACTCTTGCCTTATTTATGTTCATCTTCAGCCCAACTTCTTTACTTGTTTCACACAATTTTGATATCAGACACTGTAATTCTGTAGCATCTATAACAAAGATAATGGTATCATCTGAAAATCAAAGGTTGGTTCAAATACTCACCAATCACTCAAATTACTTTTTCATCTCAATTTGATTCTTTG
>JJRW01S0012183.1:25736-44067 GCA_001188405.1 Loxosceles reclusa | reverse complement strand
CTCCCCTTATGTATGACCGATCTGGGTTTGACATGATAAAAAGTTAAACGTTAATCATTTTATTTCGTTTCGGAGGTTTGAGGGCGTCAAATACATATTAAGGCTGTTTGAGGGAGTGTTGCGTTAGTACGAGGGGTTATCTCCATGGAATCGAAAACGGTCATAAGAAAAGACCGTCTTCATATTGAACTCGTTCGGCTTTTCGATAAACGGCGAGCGGATCGATATTTTCAGAACTTGGAATGAGAAATCGATTACCTGATCGGAGATTTGGCGCGAGTCGTGGTGTTCGGGATAACTATTTTAATCCTCGTCGATATTCGGCGTACGACGACGATGGATGAAAGTACACCTTTAACGGGTTGACCGTTGCGGCTAAACCTTGGACGCCCAAGCTGATGGAGATTCGAAAACGAGTCGAGGTAGCCACCGGACACGAGTTCAACTTCGTCTTGGTGAATCGATACGAAAACGGATCCCAAAAGATAGGAAAACACCAGGGCAAGGAACCGGACATGATACCCCATTCACCCGTCGCTTCCTTGTCAATGGGACAAGAGCGCGATTTTGTGTTCGAAAGCAAAAAACGTTTGAATCAATTTAAGTTTCGTCGAGTGCGGACTGTGCTACAAGGTCACGAGTTTTAGTATCTGCGCGCGTCACTTCCGCACCCCGAGACCATGCGTTCGAGTTTTAGGTCGGATTTCTCTGCGCGCGTAACTGCCGCCCGCCAAGGCTATGCGCTTCCATTCTCTCCGCGCAAGACTTCCGCTTGCCGCTTTATAAGTCCCCGTTTGCGCTGTCTGCCAGTCACGTTCGCCAGCCAGTTTGCTGCATTGAAGTTTGCCAGTCAGTTAGTCGTCCGCTTCGGCGTCCCATTCTGCTGCCTTTTCGTAGTTTCAGCACCCGTTTGGTGTAGTGTCGCTGGTTCCACTTTACGTTTTCGCCAGCGAGGTTAACGTTACCTCTCGTCCGCTGTCAATGTCGTAGTTTTGCCAGCAACAGCGTCATCCATCGGCTGCTGTTCCATTATTCCGCCTGCAGTCAGTTACCGCTTGCATTGCATCACGTATAGGTCTGCTTGTTACCGGGTAGTGCTTCCGTCAAGTGGTTCGTCACCCGTTATTTTCATCGTTGTAGTGCATTCATCAAATGGTTTGATCGCCTGTTATTTTTCATCGTTGTTGCGTGTCAGCCATCCATGCAGTTTTTCTCTGGTTGGATTTCGATCCCCTTCGCTGTCATAGTTGCCTCCTCTCGAGGAACCGGACACGAAAAGTGTCGTGCAGCAATTCATCGCGTAAGCACAGTGCTTCTTAAAGGACAAGTTAGTTTCGGACAACGTCTTCAACGCGCGGTACTTGATAAAACAAGTGTTCAACTCTAATTCACCCAAATGCCACGTTTTCAAATCGGAATCGGAGCGAACAAAAAACTCTCGTTTACAAATTCAAAGACATCTTCGGCGTCATGAAGTTCGATCAAATCAAAAACAGGACTGTGCAGGATTACCACTACGACATCTTGGAAATGGAAGGTAATCACCTCCTCATGCGGTGGCGGAAGCGCACCAAACTCACGGAAAGCGGAAAGGCTTACGCCATCATGCCCCGGACGACGTACAACCTCTTGGCTACCGGAAAGATGGTTTTGAGGATACGTCGAAACGTCACCCAAGATCAGTTGGTGGCATGGCGCGTCGATGAGTTCTGGGGCAAATCGGCAAAAAACAACGCACCGTTTGTTCAACAAGCCAACTTTCCGGTTCAACAGTTTCCCGTTATGCCTATCTTGCAGTTTTATGCACCTGCCTTTTCTGGTCGACATTTCATGTCCGCCGAACATTTGTCTGCTGCGGACGAAGTTTCTGCCGCCGTGCCTGCTCCTACCGCCTTTCGAGACGAATCTGCTCCCGCCACTGACGAAATTTTTTACCAGTTCTGCTTCTCCCGTTCCCACTAATAAACTTTCCTCACAAGCAGAAAATGCTGCCCCGACTAATGACCTTTCCTCGCAAGTAGAAAATGTTTTCGCTACATATGAACTCTCTGCCACCACAGCAGAAAATGTCGCCGTTACCTATTAACTCTTTGCCGCCCCAGATTTTGCCGCCACCTCGCGAGCAGAAAATTCTGTCACCACCGCGGTAGAAAATTCTGCTTCCGCCATAAACGAACTCTCTTTGCCACCATCTCGTAAGCAGAAAATTCTGCTGCCGTCACCTCGCAACACGGGCGTGACAACACGGACGAATTTTGGGCAGACATGGTGACGGAGATGTTCGTCGTTCAAATGCCAGTTCCGGCTTCCCGTCAACCCGACGTGTTTCAGTCGCCGCTCACCACTTCTCAGATCTCGCTAAATACTTCCATGTACGAATCCATTTCGCTTCCGTCCGTTTCGCTACCTTCTCCCGTTCCTCTATCTTTCCTTTCCGTGTCCGCTTTGACGCCAGACTGCGTCATGGAGGAGCAGCCGGAGCAGCAGTCCGAACCAGAGCAGCAGTACGAATCAGAGCAGCAGTCCGTGCAATCGTATTTCGATTTACCAGGACCGTCTACTCGGATTAAGAAGATTAATAAAAAGAAGAAGGAGAAACAACAACAAAGGAAAATAAAAAAAAGCGATGCCCTACGTGGTATCGTTTTGGAAACATTTACTGCGTAAAGCTGCATTTTGAACGATAGCGACAGTTCTGACTGACAGCGACACCTAGCGAGTACTTTTTTAGTTAAATTTCAGTGATTTAGTCACGTTTGACTTCAGAGTGCAACATTTTTGTGAGGTGACTTTTCTAGTCACATTTTAATGACTTTTTATGACTTTCAGTGACAGACATTACGAATATATGCCAATAACTGTACTCACTATAATATCGAATGAATAATTTTTAACGTATGGCGCCCAGTGTGACATTTTAGTGAGGCAACTTTTCACATTCGACTGATCTTTTTTTATTGACGTTTTATGACTTTTAATTTAGTGACTGACATTACTAGTTTTTTTTTACTGTATGCCAATACCTGTACATTTTAAAAGACACTATTCGGCGTCGGTATTAAACCTTATATTGTTAAGAATAATGTTTTAGTACTTGAATTCAAAAAGTTTTGCTTTACCGTTTGAATGCATGCTGGTGGGATGCACGAATTGGGTAATAATGAACAAGAAAGAAATATGGTCGACGCTCGAAGCTCAAGTATACGATGCCGACAAATGGGAAGTGACTTGGGACGCCTCGCAGTTGGAGACGTGCACTTCCGATTGCGATATCCACGCCGACGAAAGCAAATTGACTTTCATCGAAAGGCACATCAGGTTTTTAATGTTTTACACCAGGGACCCTCTTCTCTATCAGAATTACCTCATTAGCATGAGGTGAGCGTGGGGTGATGAGAATTACCTTATGAACGTGAATTACCTACCGAGCCGCGGGAAATAACATCCCGGACGCCGTCCCCGATCCCGGGATCTACAAAACCGTCTCACACTACTACAAGCACCTCGTGAACTTCGAGCAAATGCAACGCCAAATGAGTCCCGTTTACACGTTTCGTGTCATCTCCGTCAACGATTCGCTTCTCCGCGATTTCGATAAAGTGAACCCCGTCATGATTCTTGGCTACACGGAAAAGTTATCCGATAACTTCGACACTCGACTTTAGGATCAGTGTTTACAAAAACACTTCAAAGTTAATCCCCACCACCAACAGCGTTCCGCGTGGAAAGAAGTCTACGAAGCCGATTGGATTTACGAAACGGTGTGCGACAAGGTATTGCGACGCGATCAAAAGCAGCTCAAGGGCATGCCCAGTCCCCAGGCGCGGGACGTCGAGCTTTCGTGGTTCGCGAGATCCGATCGCGTGGAAGAAATCAGTGCCGTGATCGAAACCTTGATACGCTGCGTGGAGGAAAACGACGATTTGAGTTCCGTTCGCGGCAGCGCCTTGAATTTCCAGGACGTGAAAGGTTGTAACTCAAATGGATCGAGTTCGAACTTTCCGAACCGGAGCTTACCCCGCTAGTACGGGTAAACTGACAGCATAGAGAACCGTGAATGGGAGCGAGACTTGTACGAATATCATTGGCGGAGAGCCTGTGCGAGATGTTTTTCAAGCGTCGTCCGAGTGTAAAACAAAAACTTTCAATTGTTTTTCCAGGTAGAGAAATCCGTAAGGTTGTAACTTAAACGGGTCGAATCTCATCGTCGACGACACCGGGGTTTATCCCGCTAATACTTGTCATAACAGATTATCAGAATTAAAAAAATAGTTATCAAAGATACTGTAGTGTGTTCGAAATATTTTTCAAGCGTCGTCCAACTGCAAAACAAAAATCTCCACAACAAAAGTAGTGAAACACTTAATCCAGTATCTGCCGGACCGAATCCAATTCAAAGCCCATTCGGCTTTCTTCCGAATGCAGGCAACGTTTCGATGGCGTCAAACAAGTTGTGTTTCTGTTTCGGATCGATGATGTACGTATCGATGAGCAAGCTGTACATTTCCGAATGAATATTCTCCATGGCTATTTGAAATCCTTAAAAGCATCGTTCTTCGTGCGGTTGAACTTTTTCACTAAACCGCGCGAGTAAATTTTCGTTTACGATACCGTCGCTGGAGGTGAAGAAAGCTAAAACGTTTGTGATGATATGTTTCTCTTAGGGTGTCAAGCGTTCTGCCCAGTCGTGTAAATCTTTCGAGAAATTTCGAGTTCAAAAAGACGCAACCGCTTTCTCGCAAGCGTCCGAAGTATAGTGATATTGTATGGGAAACAGAACGAATCAACGAGGATTACCTTGAACAAGAAGCTCCATACTTCCAGTTAACTTAATTCTAAAAGGATAAATGAAATTTCTTTGGAAAAGTAAAAGTTTGTTAATTTTTTTTTACATATCATAGAAGGTTTAGCTTTAAAAATGTTAATTTTGGTACCGTATATCTTAAGCGGCGACCTAATTGCATAATTATCATGTATCGGAAAGAACTGAGTCGCCGTTTTGTACAGCTTCCCAAGAGAGTTTAAAAGTTTGCACGTCCAATGTCAAGCGAGAAATATTGTCCTCGTTCTCGATGCTGAATTGTCTCATCTTGTAGGAGGAGTCGTTACTAAAAATGAATTCAAAGTAACGTGGACTCTCTTGATAAACTGCGAAAGTCATAAACGATATTTTTCTTCATACCGATAAAAGTGACAAAGTCCGTCAAACGGTTGAATACGATATTTTATCAGCGTAGATTTATCGATGGTAAGGTCTGGTTACAAAAACAAACGTAATAGAATAGCAGCGCAAGCACACCGATTCCAGTTCAACTGTTCCACAATCAAACCGACCTTTGAATACTTGTCGCTTCTTACCCACGTGTAAGATTCATTTCCGATGCGATGAAGGTAATTTTCTTCTTTGGGATGGAGGGTGTACACAAAATAATACGTGTATTTTTCCCATGTTCCGTACAAACTCCTAACATAAAAATAGCAAAGGAGAATATTTTCCTCCTTCTCGCTGTCTTCTCTTTGTAATTCAATCATTCGTTTGAAAATGTTTTAGCAGAGGTAGGTAATACGTTTTTGTTTAACAACAGAAAATTAGATGATGTGGCGTGTTTTATATTTGTCGAATATGAAACAAAAATTTCTACCGTCCCGTGTTGGCTCGATTTCATAAATTAATGTTGAGTAGTCAGACATATGTTTATCATTTGGATAACAGTTATAGCACAATCCGCAGTACGGCGTAATTTTGTTCAAAACGTTTAGTTATCCGCCAAACGAATTATGAAATCCATCTCTTGCTAAAGTTAAAACTTTGGAACCAGTCTGTAAGTTTAGTCGGGCATAATAAATACATCCAAAATCATCGTAGTATAATCCTGTAAGCTTTCGTTGTTCAGAAACAGCTTTAAAGTTGACAGGATACACTGCTTGCATGCTTAACAAATCGGCAATGTTCAAATATTTGGCAGTAACACTCTCTATGATGGGATTAAGCAATCGAAAGTCCAAGGATAAAACTCAAGCATCCATGATCCAATGTTTTAGTTACATAATACGGTAAACAGGTCGTGACCCACGAATGAGGCAGAAACTAGAATAAAGCAGCAGAAGTAGCGGAGACAATTTTTTTTCTCATGATGAGAAATTTTATTTTGTTTCATTTTACTCTTAATTCTTCTCCTGAAAGGTATTTTCATTTTTGTCCAGAGAGATTTGATTTTATTTTATTTTTCTCCTCAGTGGTATTTCTTACTCCTGTTCATTTGTAACACGCTATAAGACTTTTCAACAGAGAAATTACTTTCATCTGAGACATATCAACATTTCAAAACATTAATTTAAAACAAGAAATAAAAGAAACGATTTTACAAGTAAATTAAATTTTGTACAAGTCAAAAACAATATCCATTACTTTGGTTCGTTTTCTGCATGTAAGTTTAAAATTAATGTTGCATTACCGTCTGTACAAATGTTCACAATTGACATTGATTGCTTTGGTTGATTTGCTGGGAGTTATACTGGTGATGGTTGTGATGACGGTAGTTTGACTATTAATGGAGGACGTACAGTTTTTGAAAAAGGCAGCACTATTTTTGAAGGGCGCACTTTTGAAGAAAGCACTATTGAAGAGGAGAGTTCTGTTGACGGCAGCACTGTTGAAGAGGAGAGTTTTGTTGACGGCAGCACTGTTGAAGAGGAGAGCTCTGCTGACGGGAGAACTGTTGAAGAGGAGAGCTCTTCTGACGGGAGAACAGTTGAAGAGGATAGCTCTGCTCACGTCGTTACTGGGAGCACTGTTGAAGATGAGAGCTCTGTTACTGGGAGCTCCGGATCGTGTTCCAGTGATGGAGAAGACAGCTCCAGGGATGGATAAGACAGTTCTAGATGTGGAGAAGACTGTGGAATACGTTCCAGTGATGGAGAAGACTCTGGAATACGCTCCAGTGGTGGAATAGACTGTGGAATACGCTCCAGTGGTGGAGAAGATGGGAACTCAAGAGATAGCGGGAGCTTTGCCAAGGGTGGCAGACTCACTGGCGGAGAATAGTTTTTTTTCCCGGCCGTTCGTGGCCCAGACTACAAGAATACCACCTCTGGTTCAGCATTAACGGGTGGTTCATCCAACAGAACAATCTTCGGCGAGGGTAAAGGAATTGGCGGTGGCTAAAATGCAGCAAAAGGTTTTACTGATTGTTTCTTTAATGCCATGAGCAGCGAAGCTTCAGCTGCAAGTTGTTCTTCCGGCGCATGTGACACAGACGGTGTGGGTAGAGGCGGTGCACGTGTTGACGAAACATGCGGTGTAGTTGACGAAACACACGGTGCAGATTTTAAAAGTCCTGCCGAAACAGCGGTGTTGACGACACAGGCGGTGCACACGCATATAATTCCTTAGGCATAAAACGCTCAGGGTACCATAATGAGAAATCTTCCGGTACCCACCACTCGCATTGCGGAATGGTATAAATAAGTTTTGCAGCAGGAATAACTGCTCCCCAGGCTGATATATGGGAAGCAGATTGAGCGTCGAGAACGCGAGGGTCAAGCGAGAGCAAGATGAGAAGAATGAGGCAAATGCAAAGTTAATCAGAGATATATCCCCTCGAAAAAAAACATTTTTTTAGATACAAATATTTCTTACCTCTTTTCCTTCTTCACAATGCCTAACGACATGAATCTGTTCAGTCGGTACGAATTATTTTACTATAATGGATACGTGAGAGAAATTAAACGTCTCGAGGTTTTTCGTTTGTGGAAAGGAGGACCAGTTTCTCCTTAGACGAATTAGTGAAATGCGGTTTCATTTATATGGGAGAAAAAGATCAAGTGCAGTGCGTCTATTGCGGAGTAGACATTTTCGGTTAGTTCAAGAACGTCGACGTCATAGGACGACATGCCTTCTATTTTGGTGAGTTTCTATTTGTAAAAGTAAGAGCACATAATACCCCGTTGTTTGCAGATTTTCCACCAAAGGACACTCAAGTGACGTTCGCTTTTTATCCGAGTGGTCACGAGTCCAAGTACGACAACGACCGTTATTGCCCCAAATGTCAAAAAGAAATCCAGAAAAACGAAAGACGCGTGACGATGGACATAGTTCCTAGAAGATACTACAACACATTTTACTCTAGGATGCAATGGGAAGCTCCTCGCTTGCAGACATTTAAACATTGCGTAGGAAAAAGTGTCACTTTACGAATTAGCAAGATACGGCTTTTTCTACACAGGACAAGACACACAGGACAAGACAGTAGCAAGATACGGCTTTTTCTACACAGGACACAGTCCAACGTGTCTTTTGCAAGGGTTATTTTTTCGATTGGTCAGCCACAGACGAGATTGCAAAACGCACGAGAAATTTTCCCTAATGTGCCCATTTGTGCTCGGAACAAAATAAAAAAACGTTACTCCTTTCATTGGTTTGCTGCCGGACGTTCCTGCTGTAGAAACGTTCAGCGTAAAGTACGTATTTGAACCGTGTCAACACAAGGGAAGTCTTTATTGTAAAAAAGCAACTCGCTGTCCTGCATGCAAGATGGAGATTACAAAGAAGCAAATGAGAATTATCAGCAACTATGATTTGTCGCCAAAAGATTTAGAAGATTACAAGAAATTGTAATTGCGCCAAGGCGCCTCAGGGCATTTTGAAGAACTTTGTTTACAGTATACAGGGACATTGTTTACAGTATACCTATGTTGATTTATTATAAGACTTGTAAAAAATATATTGTTTTTCTTCGGGTTCGTGTTGAATGGACACGTTTTCTTGCTTTACGCTTTCTTTCTTTAGTACATACAAGTGACAGGCAAGATCCGAATAAATGGATCCTCTATTCTAGCTTTCTCTCTTTAAATACATCTTTCTACTGATCAATAGCGAATCTAGCCCAATTTTTCGTTGTAATTTCTTTAAACTGTTGAGTGCAAGGAACTAAATTCCAACACAATTCTATTTCGGCGCATCCTTCCCCAGCCAGTTGTGTTCCACCCATGTTTAGCATCTCTAGTTGTGTGAATCCGCAAAGCCAAAAGACAGTGATACCGGTGAATCTGTAGTTACCCGATAAGTTCAATCGCTTCAAACGACGCGGACCCGTATTGTATTTCCTCAAAGGTATTGTCATACATTGAATACACCTATCCATTAAACCATTCTTTAGAAGACAGAGAATTTCCAGCTTTTCGAGACGCTCTAGACGCTTCTAGACGCTCTAGCTCTAGAGAAGCTCTAGATATAATGTCATGATGCGCTTCCAAACTGCAATAGCCAAAATTCAAATCTACCACATATTCTAAGAGCAAACTCATTGTAGGTTTCAAGTCATCCTCCTTCAAAAGCTTTTCATGAGAAAAGTTTAAGATCGATAGAATTTGATCACCGTAAGCGTCCAGAAACACTTTCCAAACATCTACGTTACGTTGTGGATCGACCAATGTCTTCTTGAAAATCTCGTGGCCCACAGTCGCGGGGAAATCCACGCGACTCTTGATGTACTCGGCATGATTTGCAATGAATGTCAGAGTTGCATCGAGCAAACTCATCAACGGTGTAGTCTTTCTACGAATACGAATGCCCACGATTGCTTATGATTGTTACTCGTCATGTCCTCCTGAATAGATTGATCAGAAATGAAAAAAGTTCTGATAAGTTCTGATAAAGATGTTAACTTACGACCGATTTCCATATTCGTTGTTGGGACCCAGTTATCGGAGATTACTGCTCGTCATCAACAAGTTTAATTTCTACTGCCTTTTAATGGTCTCTCTTCATCGCGTCATTTATTTACTGCGTACACGAATACGATCGAGAGTCCGAAAACACTTTTGTCAAGAAGGTTAAGCTGCTCCGATTAAAATACTAAGCGATGGACTTTATTGCTATCATGCAAAACATACTCTCCAACTACGATGATTACACGGCAAAAATGATTTCTTTACTGAGGCAAGTGAATAGTTACCTCGTGTGTCGAACCTCACTGGTCGAGTGCATTCATCACCGGCAATGCTATTCGTGTTCCGCGGCCATTGAGAAAAATCACAAAATCAAATGACTCGACAACGTCTTCCCCATCATGATCGGGTCGAAACTCGACGTGTGCATTTGCAAACGCAAAGTCACCAAAATTTAGTCGTCCCTCAAAGACGTGTCCTCCCTCTGGGAATGCGAGTCCTTTGACGACCATTGATTTTACCACGTTTCTCATTAACGGCGTCCTCAAGTACATTTGCACGCTTATTACCAACGATCCGCGCAACATCCACGCAATTCGAAGCAATATCGTTTGCATTTACAGTTACAACGACGACAAACGCGTCCTCGAATTAAATCTGTACATGGACGACAAAAGGGAGCATCAACGACACGGAACCCTCAATTTGTGTCTGAGCAACGGCGAGGAACGCGTTCCCTCCAAAGACGATCTGAAAGCTTACTCTCTCTGCCCTTTCCCCATGTTCCAATAACCCCTCTTTCAGTTCATGTTCACATAATATTTTGAAATGGATCACCTGGGAAATAAGACCCTGTTCAACCCCAGCCGCCTCTTTTACAAACTGTTTCAGAAAACTATGTACCTCTCCCTCTAGGTCAACGAGGAGGAAAAAGTTTTGCGCTCCAAGCATAAACTCGTCACGAAACCAATCGAGCAGGGCGATTTGCTGCACGATCTTTTCAAGAAACCCGTGTTTCACAAGGAAATGCAAGTGCCCAATAGAACAATAACCGCAGGCGCCCGCGAGCAGCGCAAAGCGTTGGGCAACAACAACTAGGTGTTCATCGAGAAGAAAACCACGTGCTATCGGGAATTGAACTTGCAGAGCTACCAGCTCATCCCGTACCTCAGCCAAGGTGAAAACCAACAACGTGCTCTGCTACAGCGACATCGGATTCCTGTGCTTGTTCGGGACGCCCGAAACGCGCAATATCGGTCGGCAAATGATGGTTGCCCAAAGCGTCGTCGTGTCCACCGTCGACGACGCGAGTAAAACTTACGATTTTCTCGTCCTGCAATTCGATCCGCACGCCAAGCGATACGTGGTCCTCATCAACGCCTGCATTTCCACCAACCAGCGCCTCGATTTGTAGGCGCTGAAACGCCAGTTTCAGTGGGTCGAGTGTTACGTCAGAGGAACCTACACGTTCGTCAACTTCAAAGAGGACATGCTCTTCAAGCGCTACAAAAACGACATGAGTCCTGCGACTTCCCGTACTGGAAGGAGCTTCTCGGGCCGTGGGAGGGTTACAATTTCGTGACGGGCACTACATCCATTTGTTTCTCTACTTTCAGCACAACGCCTTCCCGAAAAACACACTGGCCCTTAACATGCTGAAGAGCGCGATTCTCGTCAACATGCCCCGGTCCAGCATGTTCTTTCGCGAAACGGTGGCGGCGTACACCCCAAGGTCCGACGCCTATCACCGCGTGTTTCTGGAACCTTTTAACGAGTTTTCGAAACCGTGGACCATTTACATACCCAAGTGTCGCGTCATGTTCACCAGCTTTCGAGGATCGACGCAAGAAGACTGTATCGTGCTTCACGACGGCGTCGACGCGTTCGACTGCTGCAAGCTGTACACCATCAAACTGAAATTGCTGAACACCGGCCCGAAATACTTTTACCCGATGCGCGGCGAGTCGTCCACGGACGATTCGAAAACGTTTATCGGGACGCTGGCGTATCCGAGATCGCCCCTCGACATTTTGCCCTGAACGATTCACGTCAGCGTGGTCCCTGTCATCGTTCACGTGGCTGACATGTTTTTCGCACACTTTCGCATGCTGGAATATTATATGGCCGACCACTGGTTCTTGTTCGCCATGGTCAAGAAGCGACATCTGTGCCAGAACGTGGGCGAAATTTGAAGCTTGGCAGGTCAAAAAGAGGTCGTGTTCAAGTGACGGGAAGTTCCCTACGCGGCGGCGGTGATCCTGCATCTGCTCGTGAACCCCAACAGCATCATTAGCCCCCAGACCATGGGTCAAATTTTAGAAATTCGCGATTTGGGACGCGATTACGACGCGCTTTTTGCACCCAACGGCGACCCGTTGCCGAGCAAGGCCCTGATCGGTTCGACTTTTTACTTCTTGAACAATTACTTGTCCTCGAAGAACATGTACGTCGCCCTGAACTGTATTCCCGACAAGATCACGGGCCAGCCGGTCCGCGGCCGATCCAGAAACGGTGGCATGCTAGGCGGCAACATGGAAATATTCAACGGGTTCCGAGGCAATGGGCTGTCCGCTTATATGGAGAAAACGTTTCTCGAAAACAGCGACCACACGATGACCGAATATTCCGTCGCCATCCCGAAATCCGTGTACCTGTGCGAAGAGGACGCCAAGTTCTTCAAGTGCATAATTAAGACGCGGATCGATTCGCTCATCAGAGATGTCGAGGAGGAAAATTCGCTACAAGAACCAATAGAATGTGCGCGAGAGTCATTGACTTTGTGAATAACCACACGCATCATTACATGGTGAATAAATGCGTTTACCATGGCCGCCAGTCGTGTTTTGTCATGGAGAATAAAATCAATAAGAAGTATCATCACGTTCTCATAAACGACTACTGGTACCCTCTCAATCGCAATCTATCGTGCGATTTACCTCAGTCGTGCCACTTTTTAATTCGACTGGAGCAAAAACTGGGGTCCAGGTACGTGCTACCTATTTCGGGTCACTTGCTCGACTCTGCCGGCCAAACGCTAGGCATGTTTCCCTTTCTGGAGTGGAGCGTGTACGATTATCGCATCGTGACGCCGAGTCAGTCGGCGCACGTGTACGTCGGGCTGCTCTCATTGTATTGCGAAATGAGTTGGGTGTGCGGAGAGATACCACCCGATCCTTAAAGCATGACGTTTCTTGACACGAACGAGCATCCCGTTCTGGCGGATGTCGGAAGCGGGAATAGCAACAAATAGATATTTTATAAACAATCCAACAGGGTGTCGCTGATGAGAAAGTTAAAACCAACGACCGTCTTCAGCTACTGCAATCGCTTGCTACCTCACGTATTTCGCAAGAAAGCCGTCGCAGGCACTCGCTGCATGTTGAATGAGGGAATGGAAATTAACGACTTTTCGCACGCTATTATTTGCGAATCATTGAAACAACCCGTCAAAGAAATATCTGAAAGGTACGTGCAAAGCGACAAAGTTTACCACAGAAACGAAATAAAGAATTTTTTAGAATACACTTTATAAAGTCCCAGGAAGATCTCTCTATAAAAGGAAAAAAAAGTCTTTGAGAAGAGGAGGGAGAAAGAGAAGGAAAATCTCCGTAAATAAGATGAATTATGCGATACTCAATGCTCAATAGAAGTCTCTAAAAGAAAAAGGGGAAACACAAATGAGAAGAAGGAAGAAGTAAGAAGAAAGTAGTAAGAAGGTAGATATTACACAGGTATTCATCGGTTTAAAACAAGGTCCTTGGTGCAGTGGGCTGGTCTGTTGAAAACAGATGCTGGGCCAGTCCACAGCGCCAAAAACCTTGTTTTAAACAATTAGAATAATAAGTAATCTCTACACAGTAAAAGGAAAAATATAACTTTAAATACTTTTATCATTTTCCCTTTATTCTTATTTATTCCTATTAACTTCTTGTTGATCTTATTTACAGATTCAGTCCCCTTCTTACTATTAACAAGAAAGAAATCAGATGTCATTCGTTAAGAAAAAAATTTTTTTTTCAAAAATAATTATTACATTCTCTTCTTGTTTCATTCGTTTCCCTCGACAATTTCTTGACATTCACTTAAGATGAGTATTTGCTAATTTCACGTACATTTTGAAAGCCATTCAATGCGAACATACATCTGAGATTCGCGATTACGATAGTATTTTAATTGACATTACAAACACTTTGTGTGAAAAATTGTGGTATTCCTTAAAAAGTCACAGACTTCCTATCGTCAAAGACGTTTGCCAACAAGTTGTGATTTGGTTTCAAAATACTATGAATTTCACTTTAAAGTTGCAAGGGTCACCCATAACCGTCGTTATTTGCTTTGACGGTGCTGGAGTTCCCATGAAATGGCCCATGCAAAAAAATGCGCAAAATCAGTGAATTAGCTTGCGAAAAGGAATTCTAAAATGCGCCCTCGGCGAGAACAAACGTGCTTTAAAAGAGACATGTCTATAAACACCTCAAGCACTGCATTTACCGTGTCAAAATTTTTCGCGACGATGCATTTCTCTTGAGCAGCAGTAAATCCCCGGGCGAAAGGGAGAACAAACGCTTCGGCATTGCCGAGAAAAGAAATTGCCGAAAGCCTCTCGTTTTCAGCATCGACAACGACATGCTCATTCTTGCGTTTCTGCGCATCTTCGACAGCGTTTAAATCGGCAAATCCGAAAAGGAAATTTATCATTTGTAAGATTTTAAGTGTTCGTACATAAACGAACTAATCGCCGTTAGTTTTCTTTTCGGAAACGATTTCATTCCGGAAATCATTTCCATCACTGCGAATAACGTGCTCACGATTAACAAAGTTTTGAAAAATATGAGTCGTTATCGTCCCCTTCCCTTCGTTATTCACGAGCTCCTGAAACGATTGGCGCACAAGCTGATTTTTTATCCTTTGTACGATTACGACGAACGCAAAATGATTGAATTTTGGAAATATTGCCTCTGGATATGCTCGATTACTATTCCAAATAATCGTTTCTCCAAAAGATCGTTTATAATCACAATCGGTTTCTGACGGTGGCGATTAACGACATCGATTTCCTGATGAAAACCTACCGAGACGCTCAGGTCGAATACGAAGCGCTGGTGACCCAGTACGTTTCTGTAGATAAAAAAAAAAATTGGATTCCCCAAACCTTTCGGAAATTCCACCCCCTGTTACTGGAGAATAGCGCCAAACACGTTGTTACCGTACTTTCATTTCTATTAGACCTGCAGCAGCGACCACGACTACTATGACCGCAAAGGGAAGATGAATCGGGGGCTGAATGCCGAAAATGGACTTTTCGGTGCCCTCGAGGTTGAGCCGTTTGTGTAGATTTTCCAATTTCATGACAGATTCTGGCCTCTGCAGCATTTGTAAATTGGGATCGAAAACGTAATTGGCTTCTTGCCAGTTTTCGGAACTCAAAGGATTTAAGTCGTAAGTTTCGGCATAGGGATACATTTCGTACAGAGGTTTGAGTTCTGGAAGCCTTTCAGTGACGAGTTGAACGGTGAAAATGAGACTTTCGGGATATTCCAAAACGATATTTTGATGTTCGAATTTAATGTAGGGTATCCATGTATTGTATATAAATAAATTATCGTATGTCGTGATGCTTGTCTAAGGGGATGTTTCTGTGTCTTATGAAGATCCTCATTACGCTAAACGAAATGCTAATGGAAAATTTGATAGAGTCCCTAAAGGCTTTTATTAAGGCACTGAGACGGTACAGGGAGCTCCCCGGGACAAGATTCTCCTGCAGCGGATGTTTCACCATGACGTTTCTCCGACAAACGGTATTTCTCTGGAACACGTTTCTTCGACAGTTAGGAGCTAACAGTTCTTGCTCCTTGTCATCCCTTTTCCAAAAACGATAACGCCCGGATTGAAAGGGAGGCGATTCAGGAGGAGACTGTTCTTTGGTTGATACTATTAAATCATCATCGTCTTCTGTTTCGTAGCATGACGACAAGTCTAAAAAGCATTCCCCATCAGAATATTTTTCGGAAATACATAAAGTTTCATTCTCGTCCTCCCATTGACGCAACATCTGGTGTGTTGACTTAGTACGCGTCGTCAGTCAGAATGAAAAGAGAGAATGAAAAACATATTTTTTTTTTCATTCTCAGATTCTTTCTGACAAATGTTTTTCACCATGTATCTTCTCCACATGGCTCTGACTCGTTTAAACTTTCACTTTGGGAATCGGTTTTCAGCGTACAATATCTAATGAAGTCATCGTATTTACAGAATTGTAAATAATTACTTTCATTACGTGCGTCACAAGACTGAAACTATTCTCTTTTCGGAAATGGATCACAAGATCGTCTCGCTGAGCCATCGCATTCTGAAGCAGCACGGTGATGAGTTCCACAAAGAAGAATTTCTGAAAAAAGTCTGAATTTAAAATACATGGGAGACTCCGTTTTCGAAATGGGTATCACTTGGGAAAGACTTTTGTACCTCATGATTGCCGTAGCCGAATACTGCCAACATTATCCCGAATTCGAAGAAAAATTGCAAAATGAATTAATACAGTATCTCATTGACAACGTATCGTTTTGGATTCACACACAGTGAGGATGGGAAGCATTCTACTTATCGTTTTTTGTATGATAAATCTATGCTGTATGGTTTATCTTCAGAACCGTCGGGGTGTTTCCTTAAAGAGTGACTTAAAATCGCTCGACAGGGTCAAATCGGTATTAAAACATTCCTCCTACCAGTGTCGAAATTCGTCACGGAAAAATTGCGATCTGTGGTGTGGATCGTCATTGATAATACGCACTCTACCGCGAGCTGATATCCCTCTTCTACCTCAATCTGCTCCTCTACCGCGAGCTGGCGGAGATCCGTTACGTCTGCTTCGAGCTCCACCACGTCTACGGCGAGGCGATGGGTCTGCCTGTAGGTGTTTTGGCAGGTGTTCATCTTGTTCTGGTAGTTTCCTTACTGTATCAGCGGGTACTATAATCGGATCATCGCTCGAAAACCGGGTGGTGTGTCTTCGCCTGGACGAGTCATATCTATAATGTCTTGTTGAATCGGATCAGAATCATCTATAACGTCTTGTTGAATTGGGTCAGGACCACCTGTAAAGTCTTGTAGAATTGGGTGAGGACCATCTATAACGTCTTGTAGTACTTCATTTAAGTTTCTGTTTGGGTAATCGAATCGAGATCCAACGATCCTGGAGGAGACTGGGCATTACAGCCATGCTGGGCATTTGCCTGTTGCTGACTCTCATTTTGTATTTTGTATTTGTATTTGTATTATCCGATGACCAATCAACATGAAACGAACGATGGTCAGGCGGAGTTGATGTATGATAACTAGGTGGCGAGGGAAAAGTGAAAAATATTCAGGTGGAGGAGAAGACGAATGATAACTACCACCATATGTCCGCAAAGGAGATCTCCATCTGGATCGAGATGACGACCTCGACAACTAACCAGACGACAATCCTGACGACGATGATCTAGATCGCCGCCTACCTCTAGGCATAGTACTTGGTGAATATATGACACTAGAATGCGAAAAAGAAGAAGGACGCCATCCAAAAAACGCCACCATGATCGTCGCTTGAGAACTAGTTCGTGACGACGGACGAACACAATCGTCGCTGGACATGGATATTCCTTGCTGTTGGCTACTGAGAAGCTCGGGCAATCGATCATTTTCGTTTGGGTTACGTAGAAATCTTGGTCTTCGTTGCGAGTCAAAGGACCGTCTGGATTGCAAAGGACGCTATAATCAATAGGTGAATCTCCAAGAGTTACCTCATATCTCCGATTGCTCATGTGTCTTTATTTAATAAAACATTTATTCTTAACGGATTAGAGATTATACTTCATGTTCACATAATAAGCTTCGTCTTTTGTTTGGGGAAAAACCTTGTAAGTGAAAAAAATCGTAGGTGGGAATTTTATCCAGTTTGTCCAGTCGCACGGATTCCATGTAGTTCTCGTAAAAAGGGCTGAGTTTGAGTAATTTGAATTTGTCGGTGACGTTGCCCAGTCTGAATGCATGACACGCCATGCGATCTATGTGGTGTTCCACGAAGCGCTCCGTGTGTTCCCGCATGTTCTGCGCGTAGTATAGTTTCCACGTTTTCACGAGTGGCTCGCTGTGCGTCAAGACGTCGTGAGCGTCAATGAGAGGCAGATACGTTTCCAGGTAATTCGTGCAAAAAGTTAAATCGACGATGGCAAACTTCGCGCCGAAAAATTCAGGGTAAGGTTTGTTCGCGGCTGTGGTGATATCGGCTTTTTTACGTTGCGAAAACATCTTCACAACGGGAAAATCAATTTGTTCGTCGATGACTTCTGGTCGACGGTACTCGACGATGTTGTCTTGTTTCTCCAACAGACTTACAGATCTTTGAATGTTGCCTCGAAGGTCGGACGTGCGGCGGTTGTGTGAACAGCATAGTTCAAAGCGACAATGTTGAAATTTTCAAGGGGAGAGAAAACTAAATGGCTGGTGAACACGGCGACACACGAAACAAAGCTCAGTTTAACGATTTGCATGTCCACGGAGAGCTCTACGGAAACAAACAAGTCGTATTACGTCAGCGGTGTGTTGGCGTGAATCATGTTGGTTTCGGGGAAGTGACAATATTTGAAGAGGGCTATAATTTCTATTGTCGAAATTTGTTTTT
>JJRW01S0012170.1:18281-28895 GCA_001188405.1 Loxosceles reclusa | reverse complement strand
GATAAATCAGTTTTTTTCGGATGCATTTTAGTAAAAATTATTTACCTGTACGTATGTATAAATGTACTTTCAATTCTAATGAAGAAAATCCCTAAAATAGGGAAAAAGAGATTTTACAATTGGTTCGTTACTATTCAGGGAATTGGGATTTGAAGAAATGGGTGTAAACCGAATCTCTGTTTATACCCCATTTCTAACGACAGAGGCAACGTTTCCAGCTAGAAATGGGTACTTAATTTTCTATCGCAACACAACACAACTACTCAAAATAACCTAAAAATGGGTGTAACTCAATTGTAGGTTATTCCTAGGTTTAATTTTTGGTTTTCATTTCTAGAAACGGGTGCAGCCAGATCTCGGTTTACAACCATTTATAACGACAAAATAAAGACAAAGGGCTACTTGATACAACATACAGGATATTCCTGAATTCACGACAAAGATGAGGGATGGTAGAACGCATCGAAACAATCAATTTTTGTCGTACAATGCATGGTCGTAACTCAAGCAGTTAAGCGATTTCCAGTGAACGCATATAAGCGCTGGTTTTCGCCACTAGCCGTCATTTCTACCGTGGATTTCACAAGGTCATGGATTGCTTCACGAATCAGTAGAAGGCCGACATACATGCCATATACTGAGCCGAGAACAGGAATGGGAAAGAAGCCCAAAAATTGTAATAGGAGCGTTTTCCCACAAGACGTGTGCCTGATCGTAAAACCTTTCAGCTATTGCATTGGTATTTGTGCGAAATGGTTTCCTTTTACCAGCGGCATGCAAAATATAGGGAGTGGAATGCCTTGTGTTAAGTTAGAAGATCGTCCTGAATGTAGCAAGCAAGCTACATTCGAGACGATCTTCACTTTAGACAGAATGTCCAATATAATGTGAAGCGTCCTCGCACGCCATGTATGTTGCATACTGCTGACAAAGATGATAAGATACCGATGCAATCACTGAAAGGTTTTACGATATGGCACACGCCTTGTGGGAAAACACTTCTGGTACAGTTTTTGCGCTTCCCTCCCATTCCCGTTCGCAGCTCCATAAACGACAATGCACATCAGCCTTCTCCTTATTCGTGAAGCAATCCATCACCTTGGGACACCCAAGTTATAAATAACGGCGAGTACGAAAATCAACGCTTATATGCGTTCGCTGGAAAGCACTCTTTAGCTCTTAACCGCTTGCGTTACGATTATGAAATTTATGAGTTACGAGCATGAATGATTGAGCCTGAGACAAAAATTGCTTGTTTCGTTGTGTTGTTCCACCCCCTTTACGTTTTGGTGAATTGAGGGACACCCTGTACATGAATGCATCTAAGCGTGCGTTTGTACAACAATGCACAGATATCGTGATATTACGTGAAAATTACGCTTGTTTAGAATGCTTTATTGAGAATGCGACTGCTGTACCACACGTACATAGCACTTATGAAAGCAAATTTCACAAAGTTTAAGTTTTAAGAGTACTGAATATATACTGTTTCTAACTAACTATTAGGATGGGGACCAATTTCTTCGTCATCATCATCATCATCATCATCATCTTGCTCTTCTTCTTCTTCTTGTGTTTTGCTCAAATTTTTAGTTTTCCCGCTTGCATGTGCAATAAATTCATTCCAGCATTCGGTATGTAAATCCTTATAACTTGCTAATTCTGGCCAATCGGGAGTAGTCACAATTTCCAAAAGATTTCGGAGAACGAATTGCATTGTATGCGCTTTCAACTTTGTCGCATTTTCACAGTGAACACTAATCAGTGTTTTCACAGCGTTAAGGACAGACAGTGCTGAAATGAAAACTCCATCAAAAGCAGTCGTTTTATCAAAGAACCCATACTTGTTGGCTACAGGTATCAGCTCAAGGATCTCACTCCCAGTGAGTTCGCATTTGCCAGTATACATAACGGAGAGCAGTCCCTTGAAAGTGTTCGGCTTCAAATCGTAAATTTCGACTAGTCCCTCTTCAGAGTTCCTTTCACATACGGAATCGAAAAAAGGCGAGTAGAAGGCCAGGATGGCTTTATGGCAAGGAAAATTCTCACCTTGAACGCTCACGACAACATCCGTAAATAATCGCTCATTCAAAAGAGATCCAAATTTTGCCACCAAATCACCCTCTGGAACGACATGTTTTCTACGACAACAGTGCAGTGAAGATTCACGAACCAAAAAGCTGTAGCAGACAATGAAGTTGCCATCGTGGAGCAATTCATTAGTAGTTGAAATATGACTTTTTGGTATGAAGTTTACTTTGTGGTACTCATTCAATGGCAATTCCCATGCCCCGTCCACCACGTTTGTTTCTCTTTGCTTTGTGTTCAAAATTGAAAATCTGTATCGTACGGAAAGGGAGCCTTCTCCTTTCTTACACCGAATCAATTTTAAGCGAAAAAATATGTGACCATTTTCCTCACGAATCTCTATGAGCCAATTTGCTTTCTTGGAAGCGGCAGTATGAAAACGAGTGCCTATAGCACCAGTGAATGGATCGGCGTATCCTAGAAAATTTCTAATAGTCCACTTCTTTTTCGGAAGGACCTGATATTCTGCACAATGCCAAACATTAGCCTGAAATGTAAAGGCCTGCCTGTCTTTGTTTTCTACTGTAGAATCACTGTGGGATGTGTCTCCCATGGTGACACGACTCGTTTCATCAATTGGTTTGTTTCGATGATTCGTTGGCAATGCATCTCCAGCAGCTGTAACGTTTAAAAAACAACAATGTCGCAGAGGAATCGGATCTATTCCTCGAAAATTCATTCCTGAATCTCTTTTCAGGAAATGTGTGAGAATGAGGGACGCTTTCTGTTCGAGCTCCAATAAATCATAAAATTTTGCGAACGAGAACACTTCTGAAGCATTTTCCAAACTGAGACTAGAATACAGCTTGGCCTCGCACATGGCCATTAATCTAGGCAAATGGAACTTGTGAGCGGCTGCGAATAAGTGAAGGGCATCCGTTTCACACATATCTGCTTCGTCGGTGTATATGAAACGAAGAACTTTCTGAAATATATCAGGATCTACATCATCGAGAGTGAGCTTGTTCTCGATGTTTTCTTTCATGCGGTGTCTGAACATGGCAGCAAAATATTCGGATCTGAACGCTAATAAGAATCTGTGGCACTTGAACTCCTTATCTTTTACACGCACCACGAAATCGGATAAATATTCTCCTCTTAGAAACGAAGCCGTTACGTTTCTTGGGTCGAAGTCTGCGCAGGTGTCGTTATTGTAGAAGACTGTCAGTGTAAAATTATTATAAACTGTGATTTGAAAATAAGCCACCAGATTTCTATCAAAGTGCAGCATACCAGGCTCCTCAAAGCACAATTCTTCGAACGCAAACTTTAAGATAAATGCGCCATTTTCAAATGAACCACTCTTGCATTGCTTATACCTTTGACTAAATTTCTTGTCAATAAGCGAACACTCCAAAATATATAAATCGTCTGAACTAGTTCCCTTCTCGCAGCTGAAATCTAAGAACAGACCCATCGACGAGCCGTGGCAAAAAGACACTCTTATGTGACATTTCATGCCCCTTACATTGATCGTAAGTTCATGATAGCTTTGAATAGGCCAGTGACGGATGTTCTTCATTACCCATAAACACGTAGTCGTCGTAGGAGCCACCACACGTTCCTGATTGTTCATGGTTCTGTTAGAAATAAAATTTCCTGAAAAACAAAAATAAATATTTACTACAAAACATTAATAAAAAATAATTATAAATATATTGCGAGTTTTGACGGAGAAATTATTCTGCAAATTTTAAAGGAAAGGTTTAGATTTTGTTTATCATGCTAGATAAATAAAATTTTACTTCATTTAAATACTTTTGTGACATAAAATCATCGGTGCGATAAGATTAATGTGTACGTATATGTGCTGGACTTTTTCACTTAAGGTTTCTAAGATCTATCTTTTTCCTTTAATAATTTTGACCATTTTTTCCCCTTGAATTTCGATGCGAAAATCTGAATGAGATTTCTTGGAGAACGCATGAATACTTAAAAAACATACGGAATAAAATGGAGAAATAACGTTATACGCTGTGTACAGTAACATCAGTAAAGCTTAAAACATCGACTACTTAAGCATAGTCAAGCATATTACGGAGTGAAACATATTAAGATTATCAGAAAATCGTTGCCTTAATTGAAAGCCACGCGGATGTTAATTAAAATACAGATAATGCGAAACGACAGAAAACTGCTTAAGAATCCCAAATTTGCCGACATACGTCTTAGCGGAATGTCTAAGCACCAGGTTTGAAAGCCAAGGGTTGTCACATCCAGTTTACATGTTCCAGACGAGGGTTCTTCTGTCACTGGAAATCTGGAGAAGTTGACATAATGGCTCCTACCACACACCACCCCTCAAACTGATGCTCCGGACAAATTCAGCATGATCCTCAGGACGAAATAGTACTCCCCAAGGACATTCTTCTGAGTTCCAGTAGAGAACAAATGTCAGTCCCAATCCCATCCTCAGGAATTCCTTGGGACGAGCTGTCAGGACCACTTCAGGCATATAGCATTTGTTTTTTCTTCTTGAATTCAACAGATGTTGCCACTCTACGAACCCCCCTCCCCCCTAAAAAAAAGCAATAGCCGAGCTATTACATCGAAGTTCGAACTTACGACAGTTACGCTGACAACTAGTGAATGATGTGCGTATCTGGGCGCTTATCCGTTGTACCACGGTGACGGTTGCGAGCAGGGGTCTTGTAATAGAACACAACATTTAAGTAACGCAGGGTGGAAACGTTAAAAAAAAGTATTTCTTCAGTTCCTCGACGTAATTTGCCTTTCCTAGCCCTTTCTTTGCAAGTGAAGGGTCATTTGATGCCTAATCAACAGTCAGCCGTCAAAATGACTGACAAGAAAAGTGAGTATCACCAGATTTTGAAGAAATTCCCGGACATTACGAACCCATAATGCAATGCCCACCCACACAAGACTTAAAAATAGGCACAGAAATCCACTGTCGGCGTAGCTTAACTGGTTAAAGCGGCTCTCCGGTGTAGAACGTTCCGGGTTCGATTCCCGGCGTCAACATGAAGTACATATATTCTTTACAATCTTTACAATAGTTAGAAACGAAATCTGTCCCTCGCGACACTGTTTACTATGTCCAAACCAAAGGTCTTTCCATTAGATGTAAGGCGCGACGACTCCATCCGAAACTTTATCAGGCAACTCAGGTTGAATTCGAATACATGATGCAGCAAGGTTTATGTAAAGAATCAAAAAGTAATTGGTCCTCACCATTGCATGTGGTTAAAAAGGGTACTGATCGCGTCAGACCTGTTGGAGATTACGGACAGTCGAATGCTCGAACTGTTTTCGATTCTTACCCATTTCCTCACATTCAAGATTTTGCAACTTTGTTTCATGGAAAGAGAAATTTTTTCAAAGTTGGATATTTTGCGCGCTTGTCACCAAATTCCGGTCCTTGAGCCAGATATCCTAAAAATTGCTGTGATAGCGCCTTACGATTTGTTAGAATTGCCATTTTTAAACCTAAGACTTTGTAATGCTGCACAGACATTCCAGCGATTTATGCATGAGGTATCGCGAGGTTTGAATTTTTGTTACGGTTACCTCGATGATATTTTGTCTCATATCATTTCTCAGAAAATGAATGTGAGCCAAGGATCATTAAAAAAAAACTTTTTGTAAAGCTCAGTAAGTACAGATTGAAACTAAACGTAGCAAAATGCGTCGTTGGTGTAAAAGAGATCCATTTCTTGGGACACTTGGTGTCTAAAGAAGATACACGATCTCTCCCCGACAAAGTCGATGATATCAAACAACCAGAAACGGTTAAAGATCTTCGACGGTTGTTAGGGCTTATAAATTTCTACAGGCGTTTCTCTCCGCATTCCGCAGACACTCAAGCGCGGTTAACCGAATTTTTGAAGGAAGCAAAAGAAACGGTAAACGTCAAATAAGTTGGGCAAAACAGCCTGTACGTGCATTTAATCAGTGCCTGTACAGCAGCTTTGTGTTGTCCACCTCCTGATGCCGATTTAGTTCTGCAAATAGATGCATCCGCGGATGGAATCGGTGGAATTTATCACCAAATAAATGACAATCACCTTCAGTCACTGGCATTTTTCTCCCGTAAGCTTTCACCTGCTGAGGGTAAATACAGCGCTTACGACAGGGAACTCTTAGCAACTTATGCCCCTGTAAAAATTCAGGTATATGCTCAAAGCATGGCATTTTACAATATTCATATATCATAAGCCGCTTATTTTTTCATTCAGAAAGAAATCTGAAAAGCTAACGCCCAGACAGACAGATAGATTTCATCTCTCAATTCAAAACTGACATTCGTCACATTCAAGATCATAACAATGTCCCTGCGCACTTTCTTTCCAGGATACAAACTATTCGTATGCCTTTCAGATATAAATTATTCCGAGATTGCATCTGCACAAATTAATTATGGCGAATTAGAAGCCTTCAAAATCAATAAATCCCTATCTACCACGAAAATAGTGTTGACTGACACAAACATCGAATTATTTTGTGATATTTAAACAGGCAGGAGTAGACCATACATCCAGCTTAAATTTCGAAAGCAAGTTTTTTACTGTATGCACAACTTGTCACATCCCAGCATACTATCCACTGCAAAAATGCGATTTTTGTGGCCGTCGATCAATACAAATTGCAGGATGTGGGTAAGGCTATTCCTGCCTTGCCTAAAAAGCCAAAATTCATCTCCACACGTCAACACCTTTGCATCATTTTCAACAACCAACACTAAGATTGGATTACATCCACTTAAACATCGTAGGTCTGCTTCTACCTTCTTAAGGGTTCAAGTACTGTCTAACGTGCATGGATCGTTTCAGAAAATGTCCGGAAGCTATATTAATGGAGGACGCCACCCCTGCGTCAGTCGCTTATGCCTTTCTCACCCGACGGATCGCCAAATTTGGTGTCCCATCAAAGATCACAACTGACCAAGGGCGTCAATTTGAAGGATCACTTTTCAAATCGCTAGCAAATCTCCTCCATATTGTGAGGACACAAACAACAAGTTACCATCCACAAAGTACCGGGCTGATTGAAGAGTTTCACCGCCCGTTGAAAACGGTTATCAAGTGCCACGCAATGCTAAGATGGTCCGAGATTGTCTTTCTAGTATTACTCAGTTTCCACTCAATAATTAAAGTCTCGCCAGTAGAAATGGTTTTCGGCAACCCTCTTCGACTACCCGGCGAATTTTCCAAGCGTCGAAACCAGATGCAGATTCTTAATGTGCTCGTACAACGATTGAGAACTACGATACGAAACCTGGTGCCGATCGCGCACAAATGTAATTAAACAACATTCGTGCACAAAGCTTTGGAGATTTGTTCTCATGTGTTCATTCGTAATGACTCCGCACGCAAGCCAGTTGAAAACCCTTAAGATGGCCCGTTTGGAGTGTTTTTTCGAAATAACAAAGTGTTTAAAATTAAAGTGCGCAAGTAACAGATGAACATCTCTATCGACCGATTCAAATCTGCTTTTTTTTTCAGTTACAGACATTAACCCCGTACCAAACCACATGCCACAACAGCTTCGAGACGTTGCTCGTGAACAACACATTCCCATACATGAGGCCGATCCACAGTTTCTTTCGACACTTCTTTCGAATTCGTTTCGTGCATTTTCCGGACTTTTTCGTTATCTAAAACAGCCACTGGGGGGCAGAGTGTGTGGCAGTCATGCCTACGCTTGCATGGCAACGGAGCCTAACAGAAGAAACACATACTTTCGGGATTGAGAACTGCACGTGGGATTCGGTGATTTGCAGCAGTAGCACACGGACGTGTTTTCCGTGTCCGCTAATGTACGTTCTTTGTTTTGGAACGTTCGTGTGTAACACAGTCAATAATGATGTCGAATAAATCTGTGCCTTTTGTGATGTTCTGTTCGAATGATTTTAATTGAGAAAGGAGTTAAGTATATAATGAAATTTCCACCCATGTATATGGTTCGCTGTTCTCACATAAGAGATTCTAATCGACGAATTGTTGTCCACATACATTCGACTTTTTACGGGCGGCGTCACTTTCTTTATCAACGTGCAATCTATGACCTTAATGAATGATCACAAGTCATCTCCACGCATGAACACGATTTGGAATTCCTTGGTGAGACTTTACTAACGACAGGTTGGCAACAGACGAAAAGACGTTCTGCTACTTCTACTCTCCTTTTCTCATCAACAACAGTGGATCATTCATAGTTTTGAAAAAGTCAGGCCTAGACCTGATGAAACCTAGTCAACTAAACAGTTTTATTTTTTTTTTTGTAAGTGTGTGTGCAATAACGTGTATAATCCTTTGATAAACTACTATTCTACTGTTCACGTTTGCAGTAAAATGTAAACTTGGGTGCATATGAAGAATGAATTTTGCATTCATTTTCAATAATATAGTTAGGCAGTATTATTTATCTTCATAGAATAATGGATATTGGGTGTTAAGGGGTCTTCATGGTGTTTTTGGCCAGTGAGTCGCACTGATCACTAGGAGGTATTTTCATATTTCATCGTTTTCGCATATTTCATATTTCAGCACTTTTTCAATTGCTGACCGTCGAATTTTATCTACCGCGGAATACATCAAAGGTTTTACCCAAAGGGGAAGTATTAGACTACATCCGGCGACAGTCTTCAATCTAGTAAGGAACTTCCTTGTTCGCCTTTTGTTCTTCTGTTTGCTCTTGAGTGCCTTTGTCCTTTTGTTTGCTCTTGAGTGCTTTTGTCCTTAATGTTTTACTCTTTTGTGCTTTGGTTCATTTGTTTGCTTTGTGGTTTTTCTTTCGTGCACAGAAGTAAACATGATGAAGACACGTGCAAATGTTAGGAATGGAAAAACCCTGGTTCGATGTCAGATTTTCTCCATGTGGTCAGAAGATGCCACTGAGAATGAGAATTTCATTTGCTCTAAATGTGGAAAATTCTTCGAACTGCAGGAAGAGGTTAGTAGGCTGAGGGAGGGGGCTATCCAACCTTTGGGTTCAGTTCCCCACGGTTATTGAGGTGGAAACGGAGAACCGAACCAGGGGGTGATGTGAAGAGAGGGTGAGGCAGGAGAGTGGGAAACGGGAGCTGGTTGCGAGGAGTAAGGAAAACTGCATCCCCCAAGGCGATTTGATGTTTCGCGAGCTTGGAAATAGTTTGGTCAGGATAGACAAGGGTTTTGTCCGAGTCAGCCAACCGGGGGTTAAAGTTAGTTATATGGTGGGTGTTGCGGATAGGTCGGTTGCAGGTAGGGAGAAGGCAGTCATTTGGGTGGGGACAAACGATGCATCCGCAAAGAGATCAGAGGACTTCGTGAAGTGTTACGGCAGGATATTGAACAAGGTGGCTAAGGACGGAAGGGATGTAGCTGTTCTGGGGTTTTACCCGACTACATAGCGGTTGAATCAACCAGAGAGTGATCAGCATGAACTACAGAATTGAAATGATGTCGTCATAGAGGCATAGCATTCATAGATTTATGGGACAGGTTTCAGCCAAATTGGCTAAAACGCGACGGAGTTCATCTCAACAAATTCTGGGTTAACAGGTTATGGAGGAGATTATGCTTCTCTGCTCTACAGAAAACTGAATAGATCTTAAGTGAAAGGGAGAGATAATGGACAGGGGAACCGGAAAGTGGTAGTAGTTTCGAAAAAGGGCATTGGATACGAAGGTAGAGAAAATAGGGTTTCAAAAGATTTTGCTAGTAATCAGAACATTAAAGTAGTCTACGGAAATGCCCGTAGTGTAAGGTATAGGGTGGATTCAATTTTACTCCTGATTGCAATTGAATCAGCGGATGCAATTTACATTGTTGAAAGCTGGACGATGCCAGACGATCAGGAAGGAGATCTTGAAATTTGATGGGTACAAGCAATTCAGGAAAGACAGATGTGATAGAAGAGGTGGAGATTTCTGGTTTATGTCAAAGAGGGAATATTTTGTAAAGAGTGGTTTCCAAGTGCTAATTCTCATAGGGCAGAGGAGAGTGTGTGGATTGAGATTGGAAACAGTGCAAGCCCACCTGTATTGCTTGGGACGTGTTACAAGCCGCCGTCTAGTACTGAGGTATATGGCAAGCTACTTTTTGAAGAAGTCAAACGCTCTGCCAAGCTAAAGAATGCTATTATTGTTGGTGACCTTAACTATCCAAACATTGACTGTGAGAAGTGTGAAGCGTCTGGTAAAGGAAATACATTTCACCAAATGGTGCTAGATTGCTTTCTTTACCAACATGTTACCCATTGTACCACCGAAAAGTCTATTTTGGATTTAGTGCTTTCCGCCAAAGAAAGTGTTTTTTTGGATCTTTCCATGGGTGAACCTCTAGGTGACAATGATCATGTTACTATCAAATTCAATCTTCCTATTAAATGTTTCATTCCTCTAACGGAAAGGAAGATTCATGTGTTTAGAACAGTCAAATTTGATAAGTTTAGGGAAAGTGTTTCGAAAGAGTTTGCAGCTCAATTTGGCTGGCCTCAATGCGAATGAGAAGTGGTATTAAACTTCGCAGGCTTTCGCGGCCAGAGTCATCAACAGATCATCTGACCCAGAAGTCTCTATGTGTG
>JJRW01S0012085.1:21709-36536 GCA_001188405.1 Loxosceles reclusa | reverse complement strand
AATAAATTCACATTAAAAAAAAGAAGCAAAAGATTCCATTGCTTCCGAAAACTCTTGGGGTGTTTATAAAATCCCTTTTCAGTGCGGGAGTAGGTCCGCCAAAAATTGTCGTGCCCTCAAATTCCGTCTCCGAGAGCACAAAAATTATGTGAAAAACCAGGAAACTAGTGGTTTGCTATTGCAAAGCATTGTTGGGATAATGACCATCAGTTTAAGTTTCCCGTCGTCAAAATTATAAAAAATGCAAGTTTACCACATGAACTCAAGGTTTCAGAAGCATTTTGTACTTTCAGTGTTAAGGATAATCTGGTTAATTCTGAGTATTTTCCTTTCTTTTCTTGTGCTTTTAAGTCCAAGCAGTTCGTTAACCATTCACCACGAGAGGGCGTGCCCGTCTAAGGGAGTAAATTACCTGTCCAGTACTCAACCCCAAATACGAGGTCAGTTCACTAAACAAGTGTAGTCGTGTTAACTTTTTTCATTCGTCATTTTGAAAAAGGTGGATCTTGGATAAACCACCGAAACCATGATCAACACGTATTGAATACACCTTTACATGTGCAATAACGTTGTCTTGTAACGGTGCAAAAAAAAAAGTCTTTATGCGGGAGCCAAACATCACTGCGCTCATCATAAGATAAAAGCATAATTGCGGAACAAAATTTCATCATCTGGAATATTTTGCCTCAGTTACGGAACAGAATGCCAGCATCAGAAATAAACCGTTAAACATGATGAAAAAACCTGCACTAAAAAAGAAGAAATTAAAAACATAGTACAGAGAATGTGCTTATTGCATCTTTTAATTTAAACATGTAAAATATAAAATGAAACTATTTGGCTAGAGAGATATTCTTGTGCTTCTTTTTTCTTACAACACGGACTTTATTGTAATGAGTATCATTACGAGAGTCCAGGAGTATTTATATAAAAAATGATAAATTTAATATCCATCGTAGTGATTACACCAGTCGAGAAATCGGGATCAGAAGGAAAATGGAATAGAGACATTAGAGACCGAAACAGTTGGTAGAAACCGCGAGAACTCGCATGTGATTCATATATACGGACATCGCTAAGGCTTTTGATCGTGCCGGTCACGGTACTAAACTTCGCTCTCTTCGCGTCTCAGATGAAGTTCACTGCTGCTTTCCTTCATATCTAACTGATCGGGCATAAAGCGTGGTGTTTCGTCGCTACTCTTCTTTTTCGAATGTCAGTGCGTCTGGTGTTCCTCAAGATTCTGATCTTGGGCCCACACGCTTCTTGGCGTTTTCCAATGACATTTCCTTTTTTCTCTGCATCTGTCTTCTTGTTTACTCTATGCTGATAATTTGAAATTATTTAAACGTAATGACTCAGCAGACTTACTCTGACAGCAGACTCTTGACCTACAGTCTGATATTGACCCACCGTATCAATGGTGCTGCTCGAATGGGCTCTCACTTAATGTTACCAAATTTGTTATCCCGACTTTAACAAAAAAAACGTATTCCCTCAGTTTCAAATTACTCCGTTGCTGGTCTGAAGATTCATAGAGTACCTGAAATCCGTGACATGGAAATCTTTTTGACTCGTTTCTTTATTTTAGGCGACACGTCTAAAATGCGATTAACGAGGCTAGTAAGATTCTTTGTTATTCGAAATAGCTACTAATTCCAAAATGTATCCACTATTACTTGCGTTTATTATTCTTATGTTAGGTCTAAGTTAGAACACGATTTTTCAGTTTGTCTTCCTATTTACGTTAAATACTCCCATGATATTGGAAAGAGAATCCAACAAAACAAGTTTCTTCAATTCTTATTTTTTAAGGAATTTCGGAATAATGTTTATGATGTAAGTGTCCCTTCACTGCGTGACTTTTTCGATGCACCAATACTACGCAAAGGCATGAACTTTGCCACTTGTCTTGCCTGTATAAATTAATAAATGGAATGATCGGCTGTCCCTCCTCCGATACTTGGTACATTACAATTCGCAATCCCTAGGTCGAATTTTCGATATGTAAAGTCTATTTAATCTTTCTACTTATCGTCCTGACGCGATTAAATCGTCTCCCACGTATCGTTTCTGCTTACTGTACGACTCACTAAATGTCCCACAAGGTATCTTTTCTCTCTCTTTGCCTGTGTTCATTGAACAATGTATGCTTAATATTGGAAGTTGATGTCACTTTTTCTTTCTTTTTATCATTTCTGTAATTGTATTGCCATTGACCTGTTGGGATGAAAATAAAATAAATAAATAAATCACCTTGTATTATTTTGGGTAATCATATTTAGAAAAGATCTTCCACTGAACGAATCGTCCTCTGCTTTCTAATTTAGAATTGTTTTTGATAATTATTCCGTGTCCCTATTGCAAACAAAGTGACTTTATTTCAGTTATAAAAATATTAAGGAACAAATCTAAAAGATTAAGTCAAGTTAGTGAAATTTTTCGCAACGTGAAAAAAATATGCAATATTACGAGTAAAAGTTCTTTAAAGCATATTACGCAACTTCCTGTACCAGACGGAGTAAACGTATCCGCGTGCGAAGAAACTTGCTCCTTCAACTTTTGTTTTAATCGATGGGTTGCGACATGGCACAGTTGTAAAACAAGTAATTCTCTTTCTTTTTCCGAGAGAGAGAGAGAGAGAGAAAAGGATAATTAATTTTCTGTGAGGACACATCCGTCAGACGTCAAGTTTCATATTGTCCTTTCTTCCGATAGCTCCGATGATAACAGCCGCGTTATCTGCATCGAAAATCTTGCTTTACCCAAAAAAAGAAAAGATCAAAGACGGGAAGAAGTCCATCATAACCATCGTCGTATCCATGCATTTCGATAAGGGAAGCCGTGTTATCAATAGAAAACAATGGCTCCTCCTTAGGGATGGCCTCCGGTCACTGGTGGAGTCGCTCTCCCTTGCAAGTAAACATCGCCAGAGCGGATTATCCGCCCAAAGAGATGCTTCTGTTGTTTTCGCGTCGTTTTGCCTCTTTTTCCTGGTCGGTCGTTGACTTAGTGCTGCATTGCTCCTCCGCCAACCTCCGAGTTTATGGGTAGGTCAGCGCGCAGTGTCGCCACGGTCCACTGGTTCTCTCCCACACTCAGTCACACCCCATCTTATGTCTCATTTCATGTGAGAGCCAAGACCAAACCTCTTCTTACCTACTTTTCTTTCAAACATCTCCTCTTCGAGATTAAGATTTTCTCTAAATGTGGCCAACTGCCCCTTTGCGGGCTACCTATAGTTTAATGCTTCCTAGTTCCGCCGATTATATATATATATATATAGTCTTTCCTTATTTCTTTCACTACAGTAATTCTGAATTTTTTTTCGTTTTTTCGTATGCATGTTGTATTTTCATACTGCTCATCGCTTCTTAAGAATATTCAGAAATGTATTACAACCTTTTGATTTGCCTTGTGTGTGTATGTGTATGCATTATATAAACTGCTGGCCATTAAAAATGTTACGCTAGGAAGGAAAGCATATAACTGAATCATATTTATTGTACACATACAGTATAAGGGGAGGAAGACATTATTAAATTGCGTGGTACAGAGCATGCAATAAACAGTACCCAGAGCGGCCGCCTCTAGCAGCAATAACAGCTCTAATCCGGCTGGGTATCGAGTCGAAAGAGTTTGGATGGCAGGTACGTGTTCAGATCATTCTATGCGGCTTGTGACAACCAAATGGTTTGCATATGAAGACGGAAACGGTCTTTGCAATCTTATGGATTTTTGGACTTGGTCAGCCATGGTGGGAGTTTGCCTGTTGCTATCTTTTATGTTGTATTTGTTACTCTATGCCAGAGTTTATCAATCGTACTGGCTGGCGTGTGGTAGCGTGCGAGTCTGTCGGCAAGCATTGACCAAACGTTTTCAGTTAGTGAGAGATCTGGAGAACTTGTTGTGCGGGACAACAGACAAACACGCGCTGACTCTAGGAAGGTCGGGACAGCATGGACAACATACGGTCGTGCATTGACCTCTTGAAAGCTAGCGTGACGGTGGCCTCGAAGATAGAACACGGTCACGGGCCCTAACACACATCAGAAATGCAACAGCGGCTATCTAAATTACCGGCTATGCAAACAAGAGGTGACCGGTGTAATGTTCACCCATAAAGGATTTCAATATAAGCTACCCAGTTACCCCGTCGGCATATCTTAACCGGTAAAACGGTTCCTCGGGAGCTGAACGTTCCGGGTTCCAATCCCGGCGTCGACAACTTTTCTTTACACCAGGATGTGTACTCAATGGCACCCCATACCACCACTTCAGTCGCTGGGTCCGTACGAAGATGACGAATGCACGTTGCCAATGGTCGTTCCCCTTAGCGCCGCCGCCACACAGGGATATGGCCATCATGATGATGTTGTACGCAGAACTGGGATTCGTCTGAAAAGACGACGAGACACCAGTCTTTCGTCTATATTTGTCGTTGAACACACCACTGTAAGCGTGCCTGTCTCTGCTGCAGCGTCAAGGGAAGCCGCAACAATGGTAGCCTTGCTGATAGTCCGTGGCGCTGCAGGCATAGTCTCACTGTACGTGGTGATAGTTGCCACCGCACAAACGTTCCGAGTTCTTGATTCACGGTAGGTGTCGTGGTTGTAGGATCCCGCAAGGCCGTGTGGGCAACATAATCTGTCCTCTCGGGTATTAATGGCCCGGGCCGCTGAGATACCGCACAGCGTTCTGTATGGCCCTCTGCATGCCATGGGATCTCGACCAACGCGAGCAGGAGTATCACGGAACGATAAACCGCAGTCCCGGTAGACTACAATTCTGCAGCGTTCAAACTCCGACACATGCTGGTAGAATTTCCCCCTTCGTACACGAGGCATAACGAGACCTTTACACAAGCAACAAACTTGCGAATGCGATTTCCTTATGAGAAACTTGCTTTACAACTTACTTACTTGCTTATACAGACTGTGGGTGTCGTTATTCCTACCTGCTTTGTGATCATCCGTTGCAATGCCCATAATTTGCATATCCCAATATGTAGTACCTTTTGCGCAAATATCGTGTTTGTTGCGTGCCACCTGCATGGTGTAACAATTTTAATGACCGGCAGCGCATACACACAAGCACACAGTGACCAGTGTATCATAACCACTTACTCAGTGCCTCGTGGAGTCATCGCTTGCCATCAAGTGTATTGTCCACCCACAAAAGACTTCAAAAGTAAGCATAGAATTACAGCCGGCGCAGCTTAATCGGTTAAAGCGGCCTCTCTGGAACTTTGGAGATGGCAGATCCATCGGTTGGAACCCCGGCGTCGACAAAAAAGGACAAGCTTTTCTTTACACAAGACTGCTGCAGTTGTCATGGATATGGACTGGTGTAATGTCCACCCACAAAAGACTTAAAAATAAGCTTGGATAGACAAGAGTCGGCGTAGCTTAACTGGTTAAAGCGGCTCTCCGGAGTAGAACGTTCCGGGTTCGATTCCCGGCGTCGACAAGAAGTAAAAGATTTTCTTTACACTGGGTGGTATGTCAATAGGTGACTGAAGAGATCTGAGACCAGCTTCGGTGGATGGCACGTTCTGTTAAATGGGACGGCGGTCGATACAGATGCCTGATGTTATTTTCGACCTCGTTCCACAAATTTTCAATTGGATTGAGATCCGGTGATTGCAAAGACAATGAAGCAAGGTAAAGTCAACGTTATGCTTCTGAAACCATCTGCGGACCATACGTGTTATGTAACAGGGGTCATTGCTCTACTGGAAGCACCCACCTCCACCTCCATTGGGGTAAATCATGAGCGCTTGGTCAGCGAAAAGCCCTAAGTATCTCCTAGCTGTAAAACGTCGCTCCACATGAGTTAAGAGGCACAAACGGTAGGAGGAAAACATCCTCTAGACCATAACATTGTCTCCCCAGCCTGCAGAGTAGGAACTATGCGCCTGGGGGTATGGTTTTCGCACTCTTCAATCTGCAAAGTGTAACTGAAAGCGAGATTCGCCATTATCCTCTGTGATTCATGTGCTTTCTTACGAACTGGAAGCATTTAATCGTGTTCCCGGCGGGCAACAAGGACTTTCAAACTGGCTTTCGGCCAGTTTATCGGGTTTAACATCGTTAAACCCGATACGGTGTACGTTCAGAGACCTCTGGAGATGTTCCTTACTGCCAATCTGCTGTGATTTGACGTGCTGTAGCCCTTCTGTTGAGCTGGACACATCTTTCCTGCTTTCCACTCGAGAATCCAGTATCCGGTGTCCACGACCACATGTTTGACGTTGACACTAAGTGCATATTATCATCATCGTCGTCGTCGTCAACCTCTTTCTGCCTAAGACAGAATTTCTTCAATCTTTTGATCAAATCTCAGGATTTCTCTAATCTTTGAGAGAGATCCATAGCCCTTGTTATAAAAAATAAATATATAAAACAAAAAACTGCAAATTTAGTAATATCTTTCATCTATCTCAAACGTGGTTTTTTCTGGGTCGTTCTGAATTCTTTGACTGCTGGTGAACCCTTTATTACCCACATATATTATCATTTCCTCTCTAACGAAGCAGTCAGGCCACTTCTATATTTCAGTTCCTTTGTACTTTTGATTCTGTTTAAGACCTTGGTCTGTTTTTTCCCACCCAAGTATTTTTCTTATGATATCCTCCTGTGATTCCCAACGTGCATTTTTTTTATACCCTCTCAGTGTAACCTGTTGTTTTTGAAAGTTTTTTTACGTCAAAAAAAACAAAAAAAAACAAGAACAACACACTGGTTGGAGGCTCCTGTTTTTAATCATAGTTAGCATATTTCTTTTCACTATTATATGCGATGATAAGATTCGGATATTCACCCATTCATCGCACCCAGCGCTTGGTGTTTGATTCTGTACGTACAAGTAATGAGATGAGGTGCAAAGTAGAGTAAGACGGACCTTACGCTATATTCAAAATCCGTAACGACAACGCACCATTTACGTTTTATTGATTTTTTTCTTTGTTTTTCTGATTTTCGTAATTAATAGCTGACCACCAGCTATGTTTCCTTTATGCTTTTTTCTTGCAATTTACCATGGAATATCTTATGAAAGGCTTTTTGAATGTCGAAATAAATGCCGTCTGAGTTATTATTTAGTAATTTTGCATTAAATTCATGGCGCGTGACAGCTTTCTTCTAAATCTACGCCGTGACGTTTTAACCAATTCGCTAATTTCAAGAAGCCTTTCGACATTATATGAGCGCATGTGCTGTTACAGTCGATCAAGATACCATTGTTATTGATCATTGCTTTGCCACCTAATACCGTCGTATTATTAGATTTTCTATAAGCAAAAGGAGGCAAGAAGAAAGTGTGCAAGCGGGTGCACTCCTACGCGTCGCCACTCCTCACTGACGACAAAAGCAGTTCCTCTTTTAACACCGACTGTATAATTAGGCGTGCGACTTTCTTAAGTTGCAGGATTAAGCGTGGGACTTTCTGAAGTTGTAGGATTACGCATGTGACATGTTGGATTTTGATGTGCCGCTTCTCAGGCAGCGCCTCAGTATGTGTTTATGCATCATAATCTTCTCGGTTATGACTTTGAAGATAATCGAGGGAGAAAATATACTAATAGTTTCTGAGTGCATATATAAAATGTGACGGATCGAGAAGAAAGTTGCAGACAAAACATGTCTTGCGTACCACCGTTAAGGGCGCATTTATCTCAAACCAGCGAGACTCAAAAAAAAATTCTTATGGTTTCGCATTCCGTGAAACTTACAGCCGTATCCGATACCTTGTTTCAAATAAAATACACATTGAACTGTAAAAAGTAATGTGATACTTACCTAGTATCTTGTAGATCCTCCATTATCCTGGAGAATCGCCCACCCACCACATTGCTAACTTTTGCCCAGTTTAGGCAGGCTTGGAGAAAACCCTTGTCTATCCTGATCTTTACAAGGTATCGTGACACGGAATCGCCGAGGAGGAGGCATTTCCCTGCACTTCACGACAAGCTCCTGTTTCCCACTCTCCTCCCATACTTCGCTCAACACCTCGCAGCTCTGCTTCAGTTCAATTGTTTTTCACCTCACTACCTGGAAGGTACCGACCCTTAAGGTTTAGAGGTTCCACACGTAACGCATCGACTTCTTCTTGAAGTTTGGAGAATTTGGCATATTTAGCGCTAAACAAAAGTCAGTCTTCTGACCGCATGCAGCAAATATAACACTGAACCAGAGTTTTCGTATTCCTAACAACTGCATGTATTCTAATCATGTTTACTTCAATGCACAAAAGAAAATTCACAACGAGAAAGGCGATCTTTCTTCACTCTTGATGACTAACACTGGACCTTCAATCCGATGCCGCGGTATCAATCTTCTGAACACAGTATGTTACCACTCAAGAAACCCTTTGATGAACCGCTGTGCGAAAAGCACAGCGGCACAACAGTCCTTTTCGGTGGACAGAGACTGAATGAATGACGTTAATACTTGAAGAACTTAGGTACATTCATTGTTCCAGTTAAAAGATTTAAGGGAACTGTAAAAACAGCGACTTTCTTTAGTAATACAGTGTGTGAGATATCCGTGTAAGTCTCACAAGAACCTTAAATTAGCCGGCGGCCCCAACTTACATCTTAGCGCAACGGCGAGACACCCCTTTTGAAAACCAAATGTTGTGAGTTCGAACCATTCTTCCCCCGTCCTGCATTTTCGACCATTGGAGACACGCAGGTCCTGAATATGAATATCAAATTATGTCAAGCGTCTGTTCTGCAAACATCGTAGCAGTTGGAAATCGATGGAACTCCTCGAAAAGCTGATTCGATCTTTTATTTACTTTATTAAACTATTACGAAGTTTTCAGGACAGGTATTTGACATAACTTAATGTGCATTGTTAGGCTGTCTACGTCCCCAGTGGTCGAAAATGTGCGATGGGGACAGCGTGGTTCTTTTACACTTTATGAAACATGCAAATCTCTAGAGGCGCCTGATGGTGACAGACCTGTTTCAAACCTATCGAGCACTCTGTACCTGTGGCCCACATCTACAATGTGCAATGTTTGTCCCATAAAAAGACTCCAGAGAACTGATATGGAATAACTAGGAAGCAGAGATAGAAGGATGAAATGAGTGGCGTGTTTAATGAGGAGACCATAAAATTGCATACAGGAGTTGTCAAAACTAGATACAACAGAAGCCCATAGACGGCGGTGAAGTCGCCGTCCAGTTTACTGATAGTGGTGAAGCTGTTTGTAATCAGCCATAAAATCAAAAATGTTTTCAACATGGCTACCTTACATAGCAATGACATTGCGCAAGCGAAGAGCGAAATTTGCAAGCACCTTCTGCAATGTGTTCACGGAAATGAACACACATGCATCAGAGAACTACTGTTCAAGTTTTATTAGCGTTTTGTGTTTCTTACTGAAAACTGTCTTTCGAATGGCCCCTTCGAAAGAAGTCGCACGAATTCCTATGGGGCGAACACGGGGACCAATCCATATCAGTTACTACCACTTGGGAATGGTTGAGAACATTCACTGTATCACAGAAGTATTCTTGAAGGAAGGCGAATACGTTAGCAGTACGAACGGTGTGGTTAGGCTCAATCTTGCATGAACTACGAAGTGTCTAGGGAATTATCCAGAGCTTGGAGTATGGCTACAAATTTTTGCAAAACATCAATATATTGTGATGAATTTATCGTTTCCACAAGCAAAAAAACAAAACAAAACGCCAGATGATGCTTTTGTGGGGAGCTGGGGGCCCAGGCGGTAAGTTTTGGGTGGTGCAGTGTTAGTGCAACAGAGAAATGAGGGTTTTCGGTCTCTTAAATTCCCAGTTATGGGTATTCACGAAACCATCCAAATAGAAATAAGCCTGATGAAAGGAACATGTTTCCTTTCATGTTTCGCTCACACTCGTCATGTTTATGTATGCTTTAGAAAATTGCAAGAACAACTGCAGGTTTTTCCGTTTGATAGTTTCAAATTATGATACAGACTCCTACGCAATGACCTTTTAATCCTTTATTGTACTGGATAACTTGAGAAATGGCACTTACAGTATTAGATGATTTGCAATCCTTGTGTAAAATATAAGTCCACAAAGTGATAATCTCAACGTTGAACACAAGTGTTCATGTTCACTTGTGTCCAACGTTGCGAATATAACTTTATGGGCTTACAGTAAAGTGTCATTTCTCAAGTTAACCTTCAATTTTGCACACTGGCGTATACGACTATAGCATTTGACTTGTTTATACTTTTTTTTCCCGAATTCATCTAATGCGCTGAAAAACTTGGAAAAAAAAAGCCAGTACGCGAGTTTTGAATGCATCATTATGTTGTTCGTCTTTTGCGTACTTTTTACTTACGGACACCATGCAAATGCCGTCAATGTTACTCAAGTGGCGGATGTAAGAAAAAGTTCTAAATTATTTTATGACATCATTTAATTTATGCTTATCGTGTAAGACCTATCAGTGTATTTAATAACATACTGTTTACGTATCAAAGTAGGGATTACAACAACTTCAATAATCGCAGCTTTGACTCTTGTAGTAGTTTCTTCAGTCAAAACCACCTTCTTACCGTACACGTGTTTAAAACATACGCATATTCACAAAACTCAAGTGAATTGTTTTGTGTGTGCGCGCCCTTGGACACGTGTGCCAGTGTGACAACGTGCTGTGCATACACGAGTTTTCAAGTTAAGGATGACAATGGTGTCATGCCCAGAAAGAGATTCGAGCGTCTTATCTCTTGTCTTTATTTTCTAAGAGCATCTGCAAGGGAAACTATATAGCTTCCCCCCCCTCCTTTTTCAGTGTTAAAACCAGCGTGCATAGTGTTAAACCCTAATTTACATGCACCGAATAATAATGAAAGAAAAATATAATGATAATTTATTTCTTTGTTTCATTAAGTCTGCGACTTTTTGATTAATATGAGCATATAAATCCGTATTCGCTGCTCTAGAGAACCTTACATGCTGCAAGTTAGATTATTTATACATTTTGGATGAATGTCTGCAAGGGACTAACGCGCTTTAGACAATATTAACTAGGGAAGTGCGCTAACAGTTTGTCATCCATTGTGGCAAGTGGTACCGTTGGAAAGGTCTTGTTGTAGGGAATAAAAAGTCAACGGAATTACCCGTAAGAGATGCTCCGTTTTGAAGCTATCGCCCAATGTATGCGAAACAACTACAGTGCAGTATTGATGATAGGTGAAACATAACCTGATGGCAAGATGTAATGCAAAGGTAGAACGCTGTAGGTAATGTTTAAATAACAGGAACTAACTCCTCTCGCCTTGTCCTATAGAATAAAATGAGGACGATTTACTCTTACACCATACAGTTAACCATCGGGGCCACTGTAGTGTTAGTTGGCCTGGTGTTCCTTACCATCCAGGAATCAAAATACTCCAAGTAGCAAAAACTTGGAAAGGATGCTTTATTATAATATTGTAATAATGTGCTCGAAGACCAGAAACTCACCAACGAACGTACTGAAAAGCACTTTAACAAATTGAGAGCACATAAACAAAGAAAAGACACTCCTGTTCTTAAATCAATGAACAGGACAAAAATTCCTACAGTTGATGGTGGAAAAATTGGGAGAAAACGTAGAGGCTATGTTCTTTCCAACACTCCAAAATGTCTCCAGCCACTCGATTTGCAGACTTTCCACGTTTATCTACACCTCGTCAAGTGCATGGTTGAATATTCTTCAAGTCACCGAACCTTGTGCTATGTAGTGAGAAGACTTAAAGTAGGGAAGTCATCTTTAAAAGTCATCACCTGGTCCATAAGCAAATGTCAGCTTCTGAATTTGACGTCATGCGTCGGTATGCCTTCCAAAAAGAGCCGATGCAAACAGGTAATTCCTCCTTCAGGTCAGTGAAGCAATTATGCTTCACAATATCCGAGGAGCTTATCAAAAGATGCCCTCATCAAAAGATCAGACAATGAATGAAGCATTTATAGTTTTGTAAAAGTCAAGCCCAGACCTGACGAAACCTGGTCAACTGAATAAAATTGTTTTTGTGCAATAACGTGTCTAATCATTTAATAAGGGATTTATGCACAAGTGCGTCTACACTTAAAAATATCTGAAGAAGTCCGCAACAACTGCGCCTGCATTTTTGAAATGTGCGTGGTTTCACTTGCCGTAGAACGCCACTACCGCCAGTAGACAATATATATGATCAGCCTCAATATATATGTAAACAGTATACAAACTATTCAGTTGATCGTTTATCATCAGCCACTTACCTTCGTTTTTTTTTTTCCGCATGATGTCTGGAGAAGAGGCGCATTTCTGGCGTGTAGTTCTATTGACCTTTTTTTATTTATTCCTCATAACAAGACCTTTCCAACAGTACCACTCGTCATTATCGACGACCGACATTTGGTGCACCTTCATAGTAAGAGGTCTAAAGATTGTTTTGATCTAAAAATACAATTTCTCCAAAGAACAATAAATTCTAAAGGACGATTCTTTACAGAACGATTTGATCCAAAAGAAGAATTCTTTGGACAAGGGTTCGGTCCAAAAAGACGATTCTTCCACAGAGATCGATTAGACTTAACCTATTGTAAAGGAAAACTTTATTTTTTGTCGACTTCGAGATTCGAACCAACGGATCTGCCATCCCCATTGTTGTCTCTTTAACCGATTAAGCTACGCCGACGGTATCTAAGAAGCTTATATTTGAAGTCTTTTGTGGGTGAGCATTATACTATGTACGTTATTTTGCCGAGAATATTCGAGTACTCCTTCCACAATGGGTTGGTTTTATGATGCACATGTAAATCAGCAAGGCAACAGAGAAGTCGTCATACTCTCGCTAAGTGATTTTTTTTTATCTATTTATCTATTTACATCTCAAAAGGAAAAACTCAGTTACAGAGATGGATAAAGAAAATACAAAATCAGTATGGGGGAAAAAAAGCACTGTTTTGAATTCGAGAGGAGACATAGAAAAGATGTCATGCCTATCCGCGACGTCATTATACTTTTTAGTGTCTGAAGCACTGTTGACCGTGTGTGTCCTAGGCATTAGTTCTCTCTCGCTCAATGTGAAATAGCCAATGCGAGTACGTGGAAGAGGTCGGGTAACACTAAAATTAATTTTCTCAAGGAAATTACGATAATCAACGCCATTGTGGAGGATATTGGGGAATAATTTCCCCAATATCCTCCACAATGAATAAATAATTCTTCCTTTTTTTTTCAAGTGACTGGACTGCGAAAGTGTCTAAAAGGAAAGTAGTCAGCATATTAGGAACGCATTTATTATTGAATTTGTGAAACAAGTAGCGAAGGAACCTTTTTTTTTATTCTTTTAATTTCTCGCTTGTAAGTCAGACAATTGGGATTCCACTCAAGGAAACAATATTCTAGTGAGGAGGGTCGACAAAAGTAAGTGGATTGTAGAGACGAAAGCAAATACTTACGTCTGTGAAGTCACGGGAAAAGTGAATTAAGAAACCCAGCTTTTGATTTGCAAAGAGCACAGGTGACTCGATATGTAAAGGATAAGTTCGAGACAAAAATGATGCCTAGGTCAGATGCGATGGTAACTTCATACAATGTATGGATGGAAGCATATAATAGGTATGACTGATGTGGTGAACTCCTTCTTGTGTAAGTCAGTTTAAAACATTTTTCCGCCTTGGAGTAAAGTTTGTTCTTTTCTGACCAATAAAATAACATCAACTTGTAATTTCCGAAAGTCTTGAACAGACACAATAGCTTTATATAACTTCAAGTCATTGGTAAAGAGTAGGCATTTACTATGCAAAAAGAAAGAAATATTAACTTATGAAAAACAAAAACAGTAGAGGCCCCAGATTTGAGCCGCGTTGGTGGAAACTATGAACTTCCATGAATTTCATCGTAAAATCACATCTTGCTGTGATCGGTCACAAAAAAATGTTTGATAATAGTTATAACCCAGTGGTACATCATGTTAGCCTTAAGATTTCATTCCATGAACTTCATGAATTCCGTTCCATGAAGATGGATGGCAGACACGAAAGAAGTGTTCGTTCGCATGCGTCTGCGGAATGGTAGTTGCAAATTTCAAATTTGGCCATCGCTTCCGCCAGACTGTTGCCGAAAACAAACACAAAGTAAAAAGTTAGCTGCAGGCAAATGGCGAAAGTTGCTGACAACGCTCTGAAAATCCAAAAAGTTGTGGAAATAATTTCTGTCGTCAACATGTGCCAATCTGTATACTACTCTCTCTTATGCACTGTCACTTGGCCTATACTGCAGAAGTGTGGGAAAATACTTATTATTCAAACACCCAACCACTATTCACTGTTCAAAAACGTGTTGTAAAAAAGATGATGTTTCTAAAAAAATATTACACTTCGGCTTTCGCTTTCCGATATTCAAGTATCCTCCCTCTAAGAGCCATAACATTTTCGAAACTAGGTATTCTCGCTTTCCAGGTTATCTCCGGTGAGTCCCCGATCTTCACCATGTTTCTGTGTTATCCTTGCATTTATTGATGATAACAAATTATTACATAAACTCTATCTCTCATTATAATTCCTCCCTTGTTACCCATATACTCGTATTATATGCCCCACTTCTGTCTTACATCTAACCGTACACGTATCAAAAGATACAACTGCATACAAACTTTCTCACGATCCCAGTATATGCTTAATTCTAGCGAGCGTAGCTCTTCATTCACATATGCAGGATCTTTACCGAGTTCTCATTGTAAGCCTTCCTTTGAATCTATATTCAGCAATCGTTATAGTTCTGCTTCTTTTCTGTCAACAGTTCTATCATCCAACTCTATATATAATAAGTATACTCAACGTAATATGTACTCTGTA
>JJRW01S0012079.1:32235-42318 GCA_001188405.1 Loxosceles reclusa | reverse complement strand
TAACTCATCTCTGAGTCCCTGAAAGTTACATCGAGTGAACACAGGAATTTTACGTTCGTCGCATACATACTTTTCTCCAAGGATGAATTCAAGGAAGATCATATTGTTATTGCTATCTGCGAGTGGCTCTTCCATTGTCAAGTTCCAGATTGAGTCAATCCTATTAGACAAAACCAAGTCCAAAATATTAGAACCCCTTGTCGGTTCCTCCACATGCTGGGAGAGAAGAGTACCTGAACCAAATCAAGAAATATTTGAACCTCACCAGTAGCCATCGCATGCTTCCCATCCACTGTCGGATGATTAAAATCTCCCCAAAAAAAGAAGGTTTGCATTCCTAGCAGCAAACAAAATTTGAGAATATAACTCGTGATTGTACTCACTGCTACAATTAGGGAGTCTATAGCAATTTCCCACCAAGAGCTTCCTACCACTGGTATTTCTTATTTCCGCCCAAACAGATTCCACAGTGCAACTATTGAGTCAAAGCAAACACAGGCAAATGATGATAATTTATATTTTGAACATAAATCACTACTCCTCCTCCTAATCAGCCCTCACAATCAGCCCAATACATCCCGTAACCCTTGAGAACCAGAAGATAGTCATCGCCTGAACGTGCCCAGCTTTCAGAGACACATATTAAATCCAAATCCCTTTCCACTGTTTCTATACGCAAGAACTCAATCTTATTTATGCATTTGTTGTAAGGACCCGCAATAATTCTTTCCGGCAGTCCACCTGCGCTTCCAACAGACCAACCTCGGTGCAAGACTTATTAATCTTCCCAGAATCCCCAGAGGCGGCCAAAGATCGAGTGGTCTGACGTACTACTTCTATCCGTTTTTTGGGACCATAATGGCCATCTGTTTCACATTATCGAAAACGCAAGTATCGGGAACGCCATCCTCAGTAAACCAATTTGAACTCCATAAACTCCTCCAATTAATAAATTTCATGCGAAGCCTTATTCACAAGCGTTCTAACAATTCATTTAATTGGCAAGCAGGCATTTGTACCTCCTTGCGACCTCTATCAAGGACACCAAGCACTGTAACAGACATATACTTCCTAGCATACAGCTCCCGTAAAAGCCGTTCATGTTGCCCAAGCGTGTCATTTATATTTCTCCGAATAACATAATTTGTCCTCACCCATAAAAGCTACATTCTCTCCAGACTTGACACTTCTTTTGCAAACAAGCTGCTTTACGTCCCTCTCTAGTACCAGGCAGACAGATACGAACCATACCAGAATCCTGTTATACTAAATTTGTCTCCAAGCACTCGCACCATTGAATCTCCCAGCACGATTTCCTTACGTTGCACAGGTATGCGACGTTTCACGATGTCAGACTTTACACAATTAATTACCACATCACTAGCATACATACCCTCAGCTGCGCTCACATCTTTCACACGTCCAGGTGGATCAACCGCAACCGTTGTAATACCCACCCACGAAAGATATCAAAATAAGCACAGAAACCCTCTGTCGGCGTAGCTTAACTGGTTTAAAGCGGCTCTCCGGAGTAGAACGTTCCGGGTTCGATTCCCGGGGTCGACATGAAGTAAAGATTTTCTTTACACCGTATTGATATCTTTTCTTCCCCCAGTATAAATCATGCTGACATTGTATTCCTTACTACTACTAGCTACACTTTCAACTACATCTTCCCTGATCATATATGTACCCTCAGATTCCCAACCTCTCTTTCAAACACATGCAGACGAGATTGCATTTCATTCAGCATGACATCCATGCTCCCATACAAAGCCATGCTTTCATCCAATTTTTCTTCAGTTTTATGCAATCTTGAAACCTCTTCAGCATTCTAACTCATATCCTCCCGCTTCCAGTCACTGGTCAATCTCTTCCCCTTCCACGTTGTTGCATACTTCATGCAGTCGAGTTTCAAACCCATTCAACCTTTCATCCAGCCTTCCACTCAATTCATTCACTAACTTTTCTAGCAGCCAATGCGCAAACATTTGCCCCAAAGAAAATTACCGACGTCCATCCGTTCCATAAATCCCATTCGAGCTCCTTCCACAAATATCAGACATTCACGACACTTAACCAACACACAGCCTCCAGATTTCACAGCGTTCATGTTACATTCCATGACCTAGTGGGATTCAAAGAATAGTAATAAAATATGGGGGAACACAAAAATAGACAATTAAATTTAAGTAAAAGCTAAAGTATAGCTCCGCACAATATAATATCACAAAGTTATAATAATAAGGCATAAGTAAGAAAAATGATGAGAAAACATTTAACGTGGCTAGTGAGCGGTTGGTTCGACTTCACGGCTAGTTCCAATTTCTCCATAATTTCTCCCTAATTAACCCTATTAGATCCAATTTCTTCATAATTTGCGAATGTGTCGATACGAATTGGCAACTAGTTGGAACGGTTTGTTGCCTTTTTTTTCAACTTGTGAATCTCCCATGGCTCTAGACATACTACCGCTCCTATTGGAGACACTTTTATATGATAATGAAAATTAATCGAAATCTGGTTCATGTTGTTGGGTCACAGAGAGTACTCGTCACACCATCATGAACACCATGCCCCAAACTGAAACGAAGTTCCGCTTCTAATCAATCGTCATTTTTGAGTTTTGTTCCAGTTTAGGGCTCTGGTACTCAAGATGGCAGTGATTAAATGATATTCAACATTTACGATATCAATTGACTGAGTCAACTGGGATCGAAAATTGTTTTCTCTGCACGGACCATGCGTGTTCTTTAAGGTGAATATAAAGAGGTCTTTTTGTTTCACCAATATAATACTTTGTCGCAGTCTTTAGGCGAGATACTATGAACTACGCCAATTGATTCATCAATCAGAAGCCATAGATTAAGTAACTACTTACTTAATATATATCGGAAGTAGACCCTAAATATGCACCACCAAGTCATAAAGAATGGTTAATAACTATAAAAGGCTTTATTATTGCCAACCCGCCTCAGTATATGTGATATCGTTCTTAACACACGTTCAACATATGGCAGAACAAAACTTACTTTCATTTCTCACTCCACTCCTCGAAACCCAGTCGCACCAAAGGGTCATTGGTTCTCACGGATGAACTTTCTGGGATATCCCTTTTGTCACAGAACCTTGTTAACATGGTCGGTCTTCTGGTTTCTTGATACCTCGATACTGAAATGGGATGGAGTCCTATGAGACAAAGTGCTCTTACAAGAGTTGCTTTATGGCAGGTCGGGTGATACGACTGGAGTCTAGGCATTTATCGCTTTGGGTTTGGGCTTCCGTCAGACACAAGTTGAAAGACTTTCTTCATTGGCTCTTCTAACAAGTACGGTCAAAGAAGGTAGTCCGCTTCCTTCCTTATTGTCTAAGTTGAGGTCGATGTTGTTTGAGTTGAAGCTGTTAATGTAAGATGAAAGTTCGTCGTCTTGTAAGAAAATTACAGTGTCATCTCCGAGTAGCGTTCCCAGATTTTCAAACTGTAGCGTCCAGTGTCAAGCAAGTGTTCAAAAGCTTCCATTATTTTAGATTTGTTACGGCACTGGAAACAGGCGAGCCCATAGCAATTCCTAGTAGCAACCGATAAATAGTGCCCTGGAGCCAGAAGAATACTCAAGGGGGAGACTACGGGAGCTACAGCTCCCCAAAATTCAAAAAATATGTAGACTATAGTTTCTCATGTCAGAGTATGATATAAAAGGTTGGGAGCCTTCCCCGAAAAGTTGTCATGGATTAGCTACTGTCGGGAGCACAAAAGTGGTTGTGTAAAGCAAAACTCCAAGAGCTCTAAGATATCTCCCTTCACGATTTTTTCTTTCTTGGGATATGTCATCCTCTCTCAGTCGAACCAACGCAATCAGATGCTAAAGAATCGAGGCATGGAAATATAAATAAACTTTACGTCAAAGGACACCATTTTTTTCCTATCGCTGATCCTGAGGTCACGAGTGATCGCACAATCTCTTGAGAGGTAGCGACAGTGCAGTCAAAGGAATCAACAAGAGAAGAGAATTGAGAAGAAATGTGAAATGCTTGGAGATTCTTAAGAACAACTCTCAGATTGTAAAAGATTGCTCTATGGTGGACGAGAGAGTCCGAATATACGAGCAATTTGATTACTAACTTGCTCCGCTTGGTTCATGTCAATTATTTCTAATCCAGGTTCTATCGATGACAGAATCCTAGTAGTGACTACATTTGACAATTCCATATATTAGTATTCTGCCATCGGTAGAACTTGACGTAGAAAGAAATGACAAGGATTATGAATTAGGCCATGGGAAAAAGTAGCATGGACCCAGGGAGTATAGAAAAAGAGAAGTGGCCCTATGCGTCACTTCTCGTAGAAAGTGGTGAAACTGCTCCTTAGTAGTGCTTTAGATCAAAACCTTGTTGTTCGTCGCTGTGTCCTGGAAGAAACATCGAACCTTTTTCCTCCTACAGCAAAGCTTTTGGATATTACCTTAAAGAAAGAACGATAGAAAAAGTTTATGATAATAAAAATTGCCACTAATGATAAATATCTATTGTTTAAAAGGATGATCATTCTTTTCATAACAGCGTCTCCAACATTTTGCGAAAGTGTGTGTCGGGAGGGTTGCTGAGAAATCAAACAACATAATATTATTCTTTTCGGTTTCAAGAAACAAGAAACTTTTCTTTTAAGAAACAAATTGATACAAAACTTCTCTTAAAAAAAGGAAAAACAAAGTGGTGTGGAGGGGGAGGGGTGAGAAGTGTTGCAGGATCTTAAGCACCTCGCCCGAATTTCCGCTTGCGGCAAGCTTAAACAACATATTTAAGCGAACTATGTTGCTTATTTTTCAAATGCAGTTTTGAGAAGCCGAAATGAATGATGAATGTATGTATCATCAGTCAATGGTTTGTAAAGAAAAACTTGACCTTTTTGTCGACGCCGGGAATCGAACCCGGAACGTTCACCTCCAGAAGAGCCGCTTTTACCGGTTAAGCGACGCCGACGCTGTCTATGACGCTTATATTTGATGTCTTTTGTGGTGGGCACTACACCCTCAATCACTCGAAAGAGAGGCCAGGGTACTACTACCTGACCTCGAGTGGTGGACCTAACGGTTGGGTCCTTGGCCACTAATGTGAGTCCCTGTTCGGGCGCCATTTGTGAAGAAAAACTTGCCCTTTTTGTCGACGCCGGGAATCGAACCCGGAACGTTCACCTCCAGAGGAGCCGCTTTTACCGGTTAAGCTACTCCGACGCTGTAATTCTATGCTTACTTTGAAGTCTTTTGTGGGTGGACATTAGATCCTTTCCCACTTGAAAGAGAGGTCAGTGTATAGAGATGACCTCGAGTGGTGGACCTAACGGTTGGGTCCTTGGCCACTGGTGTGTGTCGTCCCTGTTATGGCGCAATTTGTAAAGAAAATTTTTACTTTATTGTCGACGCCGGAGAATCGAACCCGGAACGTTCACCTTCAGAGGAGCCGTTTTACCGGTTAAGCTACGCCGACGCTGTCTAAGAATGATGTCTTTTGTGGGTGGGCATTACAGGTTTTATGAAGTTTATTAATTGCAGGCCTCCTCTGAATACGAGTCTACCAAGTTGAATCTGTTACCAGAAGCGTGAAGTTGGGGGAGGGGGATGGAAGGGAGGCCTTTCCGATTTTAATCGCTTTTCACGATATATTTCAATGCTAAAAGGTGTTTTGCGGGGGGCCAGGGCATATGATAGGGGGAACAAGAAGGGTATGCTGACGAGGAACCTGGGCAAAGTGGATAGGCCCGTTCCCAATTTTGATGCATTTTAAAAGTTAAAATGGGGGCCTTGAGAAATAAGCCGAGAGTCATGTTGGATCTCGACGCCCCTGGGGGGAGCACATCGCTGTACTGCATCTTTGCAGGATATTGTAACCCCTATCTGTTACAAGGTCCAACCACTGATGTACTGGTTTTCTGAAGAATTTGTGAGGGCCAAATGGAGTACATAGTGAAGCTAGCTCATGTTACAAAGGGGGAGGGGATCTGGTATATGACACTGGACCCAATACACTTGCTACGGAGTCCGTAGAGTTAGCAAAGCTTTGATTTACATAGGAAGTTCCCAATAGACAGGACTCACCCCATCGAAATGCAGATCTGTGCCATTAATACGCATTTAACTAATACATGATATCAATTTGCCATATACAAATGTAAAAAAAACCATAAATACTACAATGAAGTTATATATTGTTCCTTATTTCCGTAGCAGTCAATTTAAAATAAAGTGCTATTTGCGTGTGTATAAGCATGCCTTGTAATTTTCTTCCCATACTTAATAAATGGACAATTTTCAAGCTGTATGCTATCAATATAGAGAAAAAATGGTCAAATACTATGCGAATAACATCCAAATAATAGTAAATTATATTTTTCAATGCAATTTTCTACATGAAATGTTAAATACAACATTGGCGTCAACTGAGACTCACCATCGGAAACAAAAGAAAACATACGTGTACTATACGAAGACTCATTTAACAAAAATTCCTTACATATGAAACGTAATTCTAGTAATTGTTTTTGATCTTCTGTTTGTGCACCCGAAATCAGAGCATGCGGCCATAGAATTATCACTCCCATCGTTTTGATTTACACAAAATGGCCGACTGACTTCACAATTTAAGAGCGATAGGGCATCTCCTCTTCTTCTTCCATATTACCTGCACGGACCAATGTGGTGCTTAGGAATAAGTTAGGTAGCTTCCCACTTTGGTGGCTAATGGAAAAGTCCCCACTAGCGTCGTGCTGTAGGGATCCATAGAGAGAACTGCCATGATAAGTGGGTTTAAAGACGTCCGTCCACTATGAGCGGAGAATCGGCGTAACGTCCGAAGCGTCAACCCTACGACTGTCACCTGTCGCCTTGGCTCATAGTTGACGGCCGCCTTCAGTGATGGGATACTGCTCGATTGTTTTTAGCGTGACTCGTCTGTTCATCTGAGCTTGTTTAGAAGGGGTCACGTAGTGCAATTTGGTAGATTTGGCTTTCAATCACTTACTTGGCATTTTTCTCGACAAGGATTCGAATGCGCTGCGGCATGAATTGGCTTGCTTTTCAGGTTTGCCCCATCGAAGTTTTAACTGCATCCAAGCGGAACGGAATTTTCGTCTTATCTAAGGTGTTGAACTAGCTCAATGGTGGAGAAAGGGTCGGACCCCCGCAACCAATTAGCCTGTTTGATTCTGCGAGGAGGAATGTCGTTTCTTTATTCAGACATCTTAGGTGCGAGATGGAATTGAACGTGGTGGTGTGACCATGAACAGAAGCACCTCGTGATCGAAGGTAGTGGCGTGAAAACCAATTATCTTATCCTGACTAAATACCCAGCTGATATGGTTTGATAACAGATTTCACAGTTACCCCACTGTGACTGAGAGGAAAAGAGTAGTGCTGGATGAGTCTGTTATAGAGTTCCATATAATACGAATGAAGGAACACCTGTAAATGGCTTGAAAAGGGAAAAGGAAAAACCGTTTCAGAAAAGTCACGTCCCATGATTAGGCATTAATTTAGCAGTTTTCAAGCGAATTCACTAGATAGCAATGTTGATTGATCCCGTAGGTGGTCTACTCGTCGACTGAGCACGTCAAAATTTCCATAATGGCTGTTGATGGAGATAAGGGTTGGAGAGAAAAAAATAGTTACAGAATCAAGAGTGCCACACGGGCTAAGCGTCATGATTGTTCAGCATCCCGATCTTCCGACTTATAAGATAGCAATGGCTAGGAACAGCGACGATTCGAATTCTGTTTGCAACGCTTGTGTTTTAGCACGTTTGTAAAGCGTATTGTGGTCGAACCGAGTTTATTTATTTTTTTATATTGTTGCATCCTTCACAAGACATTCCAATGGCGCAGTAGTACCGGTGACGGGCTACTGTGCTGAGGAGCCCGGGTTCGAATCCCGGCTAGCATGGGTGTGTGTGTTTGTGTTCATATTGTTCATGTTCATCTCGTGTTTGGCACAGTATTATCTTACTAGGTCCTTGAGCCAAAAAACACCAATCATCATCATCAGCAGCAGCATCCTTCACAATCTTTGCTTAGATAAAATACAGTAAAAAAAGTGCAATATACATGGGATGTTACAAGATAAATAATATGAGGTTTCCATTCATTATCACATTCAGTTTTAAAACTTACAGTGGAATATATTACTTTACATCATATAAAAACAATTTATTACAAAGTTTGAACATCCAGGGATGTGTATTTCTATTGGAGTTGCAACTGTATTATTTGATCAGATGTTGGGAGAATAATTGCATGTTTTTGGATGCAAGTAAGTGTCCGTAAAACAAGCATCATAGTAAAATGGTTATTAAAGAAAATGGAAAATGTACCCAATTGATGTAATCTCTGCTTTATCAATGCACTAAAAAAAGTCTCGTTATTGAGACACGAAACAATCCTCAATTGCACATTGAACTTATTGATCCCTTGCGTGAAACGTTTCTGAAACAGGAAATGATACAGGCCACAGGGTAGATGGTAATAATTGGGGAAGGATCGGGGTAATAAATCGGATGACACATCGTTTTACAGTCCAGCAGTAGTAGAACGTTATCGTTCAACAGAACTACACCGTTTGTTGGCCAATGACAGTTATTTCTCCAGCAATTTGAGGTGCATCTGGCCTAGATAATCATAATACTGATCCGAAGTGATGGTTTGGTCACTCGACAGGAAGCTCTGATGAATAACTCCGGCCGAGAACTAACTTACGAAAATCCTAAAATCTTCTTTGGGTGTACGGGTGGCTTTGGATTTGGATGTCGCTATGGAGGCTCTGTCTTGCTTAACCATTGTGACAAACGTTTCCGGCTATCGTGCAAAACTCACATTTCGTCGCAAGTAGAGATTCGGCGCAGAAAAGGTTCTCATTTGTTCCGAGCAAGAACAGACATGTAGACGTCAAGAAGATGGGTCTTGCTGGAAGATGACAAGTCATGAGGCACTCAAGTTTCCCCGATTTTAAACCTCCCCAAAGCAAACAGACGACGAACAATAGTAGTGTGGGGCACACCTACCTCTTCTGATAGCTTGCTGCACGTTTTTCACAAGAATCAACCTCTAACATATACCATAATGAACAATACTGTCGTTCATCTAGTTTAGATACAGATTTTTAAAGAAAACTAAGCACACCCACCGTAAACATACGTTAAAGAACTACCGAGATAAATCGTACTTCGCGACGTCACAAGGGCTTTCGAAAGTCACAACTCTGGCTTCCTACTCTCCTACCTCGCTTTCTCGCGGACCTTGGTTGATCTGTGTCATGTTCGTGGGCGTGAAACGATCTGTCTCACCCAGTTGTCTGTGTAAGAGCAGAAATGTTTGGCTATCGAGTACCAGCCGATTTGGAGAGTTCTCGGTATCGTCGTTGCGCTTCTACAGCATTTCCGTTTGAAGCTCAGTAAACGAAATGCGTGTCAGCCTTCCTATACTTTCAAGAACAGATGCCTCTCCGCGACCGTACAGATTACGAATGACGGTGTGAGGGAAACGCGGCTTCTTTATATCTAGACAGAAAGCGCCCTCTTACGGTCAATCACCTGCCTTCAGTACACGCATTGTTTTACTAGAACTGTTACTTATGACGTCTTCTATCATCCCTTGTGAAGGGGGTCCCCCTCCCACAAAAGACTTAAGTAATAAGCTGCCCAGACACTTGTCGGCGAAGCTTAATTGGGAAAACGGTCATTCCGAAGCTGAATGATCCAGGTTCGAGTTCTGGCGTTGGCAAACGACGTTTGTTACAATTGGGGCCCATGGCTATTGGGGTCCACACTCGAAGTCAGACCTCTGTCCTGACCTCTTTCTTTCTCAACGTGGGGAAAGAATGTGAGGTTTCCTCCACAAAAGACTTAGATAATAAGTTGCCCAGCAGCTGTCGGCGTAGCTTTATTGAGAAAGCGGTCACTCCAGAGCTGAACGATCCAGGTTCGAATCCTGGCGTCGGTAAAGAGTGTTTGTTACACCTTTCATGTTCGGATGATTTTCTAAGTATTATACGGAATGTAGGTTCACGTTTAGTGAATTCTTTTAGGTTTTTGTCTGATGAC
>JJRW01S0012059.1:10450-20482 GCA_001188405.1 Loxosceles reclusa | reverse complement strand
ATGAAAGAATGAACAAAAGTAAAAGAAAGACTTAGGAACGGGAAAAAAAACTAAAACGGTCTACAACGCTCAAAAACAAATAAACGTCATTGGTAATTCTCAGCAATAAAGAATTAAATCAAAAGCTAATCCGAGCAAAAAGGGGAAAAATCACATTGTCGTTAGACTAAAATTTTAAGTCGCTCATCTACTTTAATGGTGCTCCATCAAAGATATGAAGAGGTGTACCAAAAATCATCATGCTAGCTCAGCCTTATAATGGATACCAGTTTCTCCTAAATCACGTTCAGTGATGTCTGAGTTATATCGACTTTCACATGTCTGCCAGATGACATAATTCTTGAGGAATCCCTCAGCAAAAAGGACCCGCACTGGTCTGAGAGCAAGACACAGCACCACTAGTCTTGAGTCCAAGAACTATGTTCTTCTACGTCATGTTAGACTGGCTCGTCTGTGGCCTGACGTCAATAGACTATATCTTGCAGGCCTGCGGGAATTCAGACGGTTTTTCGCAATCGCCAAGCGACGGTTCGGTGGGTCACTTTTACACCGGTAGCAGCAGCAACATCTCTACTCAGGCCCCTACGCAGTCGTCGCCTGAAAGTAGCAAAATCGCAAATCGCGATCTTGTGCATGCATTTTATTCCGTGAATGTTCTGCACGTTTTAGTTGGGTAGCATTTCCAGTCTCTTGAAACCTTTACTACATTCTTTTAATAACAATCTGTATAACATTTGGATCTCCTTGCTTACTGCACCTTGGGTTTCACCGATTTCAAGTCGTCTGGTGATTCGAGCTCGTAGTACCCCCGTCAATATGGATGATTAGCGCCAAAATCCACTGGTACACATGATTACTTTGAAAACTGGGGCTCGAACTTCAAGTACACTTTATTGTTTGTGTCCAATATTTGTCATGTTCAGTCCCGTGCTTTGAGCTCTCAACTTCGTAAGTGAGGAATGTGAGGCTTCTCCCACAGCGAATATACATATTCCTGAGCTTCTGTTATCGCTAACATAGCTTAATGTCCAGAGAACTGCCCTCCGTAGGTACAAATCCCGCTGATGCCATCCTCTTTGTCAAGTTTCCAGATTCTGTGTTTGGTATCACCGTTTCACCACAGCTTTCCTTGTAACACACTAAGAGCCTTGGGCAAACCGTTTTAGATATGTACAACTTTTACATATGTGAAGGAAGAATTTGGTGCAAGTTTTTACCGAATGCCATACAAATTACTCTCATGAGTTATTTATTATACAAGTATACGGTATATGTATCACTCCCTGACTAGGAAGGCTCACAAAGAACATGAAATACGGGTGTCGATTTAGGTGAAACACCCGTCAGGTCATTTCTATCGAAGACTCGCTTGGCCTTCTTACTAAACATGTTACGTAAAAATGGCTAAGCTCCGAAACTTTTTACCAAATAAAGTTGCAAATTACAAAAATTTTTGTTTTATTTAACTGTTTTTCACAGTGTTTTTGAAAATAAGTCGCAGATAAGATGTTTATCTCTACTTATTTTCAAACTGTCAGAAACAGTTCATGACATGAGACGGATGACGTCAATGTGACCTCCCTGATCGCGACTTGAAACATGAATATGAGCAATTGATTGGGCGACAGCCAAAAGGAATAAGTGTGATCAAGGCGCAACTGATGATACACAGAACGGAACACAGCAACCGTCCAGTGTAAAAGACACATATATGTGCGCACATTCGAAGCAAACATTTTACTTACACAAAGGACATGCTAGTATTGCAAGTGTTCACCTGGTTAATGCTAGTGCATAACCTTACACATAGATGATTGCTGAACGGATACGGCGAGCGTGTGAACAGCATCCGACCCCCGACAAATGTGGAGCTGAAGATGGGTCGTGAGGACGTTACCCGACCCGAGCAAGAGGCCGATCACTTATGTGCGAGATTTATGACACTTAGCTCCTGGAGCCCCAATGAAGGAGTCTTGAGGCCATTAGTGCCAAAGAGTGAACGTGACAAAGTCTGGAGCGTCCAAAAATGGGGATCCACCTCCGTCGTCTAGCGCGACGGTGGCCACGGTCTTGGTTGCTTCAATTTAGTCGCAAAGTTTGCCACTCGTGACGATGTAGAAAGAAGTGCAAACAAAGCATGGGCTGTAAACCAATGATAACAAGGCTGGCGAACATGACACTCGGACAGATGGCAGAAAAGCGACCGACTTGATGTTTGAGGTGGATCTACTCAGAGTCTTGAGCGAGGTGCTACAACAAGGCGACCGCTTGTGATGCCGAAACTCTGTCGTGCCACCAGCCAACATGTCCGGTACACTGTGCCGGGAGTCACCAAGGTCCAAAACCTAAGTTTCTCAGGGGAAGGGCTAGAAACGTCAAGCGGTACAGAAGGGACCTTTGTCCGTTAGGACTTAAATTATTGGAGTTTCTCAATGATGCCCTCGTTCGAGGAGGTCGGCGGCCTGAGAGTAAAGTACATGACGGTAAGGGTGGTGGAACCGGTTTATTCAATGTTCTCACCTTTATAAGGAGTGCTTAATTTTTTTTTTTCTGTATAGTGCATATGCTTGCCTTTCTTTCCTATGGGAGAATAATCCAGCCTTTGGCAGTGGAGTACTTGTAGTGTGCGATTCTTAGACCGCAGCTGGGACGGCGGTCAGGGGCGACTGTGGCCATGGTGAATCCCCAAACATTGTTCTTTCTGTGAGAGTTCAAAATTGGCTTTTGCCAGGAAATTTCTTACTGTATGAAATTGGATAGGAAGGAGTTCACTTCGGTAGCATGGCAGAAGCGCTGGCCAGCAATAGCTGGGTGGGGAAAGAAGTATCACGGTAAGAGAGGTTGAAGCTACCTTCTCTGTCTCGCTCTCCTGAAACGAAAAATAAGGTCCGTCCTTGACCTTCCCGCGAGTGTTGGGTGAGGTATACATGGAACGCGTTGCGATCGGGAGGATCACGCTCTGCTCCACCCCCCGGGGTGGAGTAGCGTTTTCTAGGCCAGACCAGGTCAGACTTGCCTAGATTCGAGCGTTTCGTGTGATGAGTTCAGACTTATCCCTCGAACTTGTCAACTGAAGTGGGAGCGTTGTTACCTGGAGATTTTTCCATACTGCCCAGCACTGTCTTCTTGGGGAAGGTGAACGCGCTGCGACCTGCCTCTGTCGGCTTCGGGTTTTTCCGAATTTTTCGAATTGGACACTGTCCTATAACTTGAGATGATCCGTCTGTACATGATGTACGAATGGCTGAGTGAGGAGACAGCATTCAATGCGGCTGGATTCTTTCGACCCTTACTAATTCTACTGAGATGAATCTCGTTTTTTCTTGTTAGTGTTTGAACGGTTAGAAGTCGTCCGCGACCACGTACTGGATTTCCCCTTTGAAGTAGCCGTCAAATGTCTCCAATCAGACGGGTACGGCATATAACTCAAATCTTTAACTCGAACCCAATCTACTGAGATGAATCTCGTTTTTTCTTGTTAGTGTTTGAACGGTTAGAAGTCGTCCGCGACCACGTACTGGATTTCCCCTTTGAAGTAGCCGTCAAATGTCTCCAGTCAGACGGGTACGGCATATAACTCAAATCTCTAACTCGAACCCAATCTACTGCCGACAAATGCTCATTTTACGTCTTCTCCCTTTGCGTTATTCGTGCGTGCAAATTATAGTTTTCTACTCAATCTGTGCGTCTCTACCACTTTATCATTGATGATTTCCTGTATCTCTCATCCTTTTCGCGATATTTAAATGGAATTTAAATGGTGATGAGATATTTAAAGATATTGGTATATTAAAAGTAAATGCTTTTATAGAACTAAAAACTGTACAAAATAATGAATTTTAATTGGTACATCTATTTAATGACTCCCATAATTAGAAATACTGCCTACCCGAGCAGAACTCATAACCAAGCAGCTCCTCTACTTATTTTTTTTGTACTGCTATAATTTGGCCTATAATTCAGTTTTTAATTTGGGTCCTAGGGAATGGGACTTTTTACCTTGTCACTCTATGTTTACCTCTCCACTCTAATGGGACTGTTTCCCTCTCCACTATAATGGGGCTGTTTGCCTCTCTACTTGCATACTTCGCCCGGGCAACGTGGGAACTGAAAGGTGGCGCACATAGAATGCTGTACAAACGTGCTTTAGGACGGATTGTGGTGTACGCTGCCGGCGCATGGTGGAAGGCAGAAGGTAACGTCCGCGAGGGGTCAAAACCTTCGCTACCATCCAAAGAATTTGTGCATTACGTATTTGACGAGGCTATAAAACGGTTTCGGATAACGCTTTATGCGTACTGGCAGGTATCTCCCCGTTGGGTTTTGTGGTTTCCCAGATGGGTCGGCATCTCACAACCTGTGTAGGAAGACAGTGGGAATGAAAGCTAAGCGCAAACTATGGACAAACACGGAGGGCCATGAACGACTGGAACCTTTATAAGGCTGGATCAAAAGTCTGAGGAATATTGAATTGCTCAAAAAGAAAGTTAAGAAATTACGGGGTTATATAAATCTTAATTCATTTATGTTAGTGTTTTTCCTCTGGGGTGGTCCGGACTTGCCGGGCCTCATTTGAGACCCTCTCTTGGTGTCCCTCAGGCTTAGTTTCTCCGATGGCTTCATCATCCACATTGAAGATTAAGTGAATTTATGTTAAAAAATGTGTTACATTGAGATATATGTTTAACGTATAATGTACTCAAGCCTGTAAATAAATTTGATTCTATTCTACTGTGTCACAGCCACGTTCCGCATTTTGCCACAAAGTCGCTGTCGTCGGTCCACGAGATAGCCTAGGAGGAATTTTATCCTACCCAGGTCTTACTTCCACCTCACACTAGCTCACCGCGTTCCGCAGTTCAGCGGGGAAGAAAGCGGGATTCAGCGGGAGAAAATACTCACTCCGTATTCCAGAGTGTTTTTTCTTCTATTTTTGTGGAATTTAGCGCAAAATAGCATTTTCGGAATAAATTTGATTCCTAATAACATCCAATGCTGCTGTTATTCCTATATTATCATATAACTTCAGTATTCATAGAAACACATTTAAGTGGTGGGCGCACTTCTGTGATTCATTCTCTCACTCTCAGCCTCCCCCTTCCCCTCCTCAGTTTCATGCTTCCTACATTTTTAGTGTATTCCATACATGTACTGCACTTTTCATTGTAAGTATGTTTATGACAAAAATATAGCCGCTGATACATCGGCATGAATTTAGAGATGCATCGCGTTCACTGTTTACACAAGAACTCGTTTATTTTTGATGCAAGGAGAGACAGGGATACAAAAAAGAATAAGTGAATAAAAAGGAAACAGTGAGTCTTCGAGTGCAACAGCAAGAACCTAGCAGTAAAACAGGTCGCAATATTGTCGTGTCCTTACGTGTTTGCTTCGACCTTTTTTTCTCTTCTGTTTTCCCCTTTTTTCTCCCCCTGAAACGTCAAGAGCGAGGTCCTAAGCAGCTTAACTTTCTTTCCCCATTCCCTCCTACTCCCTTCGCCTTTCCGAAGACTAGCCTCTACTTGAACTTCGGAAAGTAGTCTTCGTGACTTCTCCAGGCTCCTTTTACCATGTTTCTTCCTTCGCTTCTACGGAAAACATCGCGCAACAATGTATCCTCGAAAACATAGGAGGGATGTGGGAAGAAGAAAAAAAAACTTATCGGTTTATAATAACCACCGTTTTACTCGGTTATCGATTTCTTTCATTTCTTTTTGGGATCGGTCGTCGGAGACATCACCATGGAGACAGGAGGACGACATGAAGTAGCGCACTCCATCATGATACCGCAGAACTTTTTATACGCCAACAAGATATGGAAGTTCATGTAATAACAGTTACCAACGGAAAGAAAGCCACGTAGACGAGCCATCGCGGTTTTTGTAACTGACGACCTGCAAGCTTGACATCAAGTGTTATGCGATCTACTTACACATCACTGCGCTCTCCGTTTAAAATTACCTGAAGAATAAAGTAAAAAATAGCGACAACTTTGCAGGTTTTTTGTGGACAATATTTGTGTAAATATGCGGCACTTTTTGTTTTAACTTGTTAAGTGTGTGGTATACTTTTTTTCCAATATCCGACCAATAAAAAGTTTAAGAGCCTCTTTAATTAAGACAACCGTCCAAAACTCGCCTTATGTCACTTTTGCTTTTGGGCGTCGACACAGATAGTTACCTATTCTAACTTAAGCGTATCCGTTTTGTAAGAACAATTTATTAAGAAAAGCATGAGTTTATGCGGACTTGAATGTTAACTACCTGGTTTAATACAGAAAAATGTCTACTTAAACATGGTGCGTATTGTAACGACTGTAACTCCTTCCCTTCCCTTTAACGCATTAACAACGCCCGAGTCATGAGTCTAACATGTTATACGCCTCTGCTAAAAAAGAGAAAACGACAAACCAGCGTGATAAAGACACGTCAAGAGCTGACGTGTCACAGTTGAAATAAAAGAGACGACTCACGAAAAAACGCTCTCTCACTTCTTACGAGAAGTAGCTGGTGAAACTTACGAACGACTTTACGTCATTTTAAACAAGTGAATTTAAGCACTAAAAAGGTTTTACGTGATTTGTAAAACACAAATACAAATACAAATACAAATACAAAATGAGAGTCAGCAACAGGCAAATGCCCAGCATGGCTGCCCATGTCTAAAAATCGATAAAATTACGGATTACACCACTGATATAAGGTCCTAAATCAAAACTTATAGTATTCCTACGATCAAGATAAGCAGAAGTTAATTATTAAGCCAATTAAGACCCTCAATTAGAAAATGTTAAAATTAAAAAGTTTCCTTTGAAACTTAAAGTTAAGCGTTAGAGAGTTAAAGTCTTGACTGAGAAAACACTAAAGTAGTTAAAGCTGTGTTACAAATTTCAGTTTGTATTTTGATTTATGTGCCAGTGAGCACTTTGAAACGAATGGAGTTTCGATATATATTCACTTGTGTTTTGTTTGTAAGCAATACACGAGTTGATCAAATTTTACTTTTATTTTCTTCATTCGCTAGTTGCTGTGATTAAGTTAATTAAGTTGGAGATTTATTACTTGTTATTGCAATTGAATTAAGTACTGCAAATCACGAGTTAGAAGCGCTCCTGCAAGGTTAAGAATCTAAAATATTCTAAGAGTTTATTATCCGACACCGTTGATACTCATGTTTAATTTTATGCTCTGTTGGCCGGTACTGTTCAGTAAGGTGTTGTGTTATCAATTGATAAGTCACGAAAGGTGCAGTTCCGTTCCGGGGTAGGTAGGCATGTACTGCCCTGTAACAAACGCCCTTTTCCAACGCTAAGACTCGTGCATGGATCGTTTAACTCTGGAGCGACGGGTTTCACAATTAACCTACGTCGACGGGTACTTGGGCACAGCATATTACCTAAGTCTTTTGTGAGGGGAACCTTACATCCCTTAATTACTAGTACAATATATACGCGCCCAAATTTTTCATATTTATTTATTTATCTCTCGACAAATTCTGAATGACAAATTTTGGAGATTGCAAGCCGAATATAAATGTTGGAACTTAGATAGATGTGAAGCTAAGAAATTTCTATCCGCTTCACGGAATTTCCGTGAAATGTCGAAAAAGGAAGAAACTGAAATACCGTCGATGACTTCCTCTTAGAAGGAAAATTAAGTGAAATAACAAAGAATTTCTTTGGCAAATTTGCTGCACTTTTTTTTCTGTATATTTTTGGTTATTTTCAGAAATTTTTGTACAATGATGTAACATTTTCTCCTGGCCGGTGTTTTCAAGAGAAACAGCAAACGTATCTTGAATTTACCTTATAGCTAGATGTATTATTGATTATTTTGGCTACCTGTCAAATACTCTTTGGTGTCACGACATTCATATTTCATCGCATTAATAAAGAGATAAACCACTGTAATAGAAGGTGAGACGTCTTCTCAATCTCAAGTTTCATAGACGTCTGGCCATTATAATGTTTTTCTTGTTTAACCCGGCTGAGTCAATGCTGCGAGCACGAGACTCGGACATTATATAAAAATTATCAGTCTGAGCTCCTTCGGAGCCAGAAAATAGAGCGTCTGCTGCTCTACGTTGTAATGCCCACCCACAAAAGACTTAAAAATAAGCTTCGACAGAAAAGAGTCGGTGTAGCTTAACTGGTTAAAGCGGCTCCTCTGGGGGTGAACGTTTCGGGTTCGATTCCCGGCGTCGACATGAGGTAAAGATTTTCTTTACAACGTGACTTCGTAAAATAGTTACGTTTAGCAGACATAATTCAAGTCAACGATAATACTAAAGTTAATAATGTACATTTCAAAATGTTGCCGTAAATTTACAATCCAGCAAAATATATACACTTTCCAAAACATGCCTAACTAAGCTTTAGCAACTTGCTAAGTGAAATTAGGATGAGCCAATTTAAGTTTAAACAACATAAATTTATTTTCATGGAACGAGCAAGTACAAGTAAATAATAACCTTTGTGCTAATTCGCATCTAAATGATCATTCAAATATTTTAATAATAAATACGCAATTCAAATATGCAATAATTTGCAATAATAAGCTTTTTAAAATACTTAGGCTTTTTAATATTCAAAAATTCTACTTAACTGATCCAATTTTGTGACTTCGGTCAAGTGTCTAAACTTTATTTAAATACACAGTTTGGGTGTATTCTTAAATTTATTCTCTCCGCTTCCTTTTTGTGAAGATGGGAGAAGTTATAAGCCGTCTGCTCAAGGCTTGAGGTTTCGCTGACGACTTAGGAAATTTCTAAAGGCGTTTAGCCTCGATAGCAATCTTACGTACGGACAAAAAGTATCCGCCTTAACGTATATTTGGTGTAATGGTGTAGAAACGATGCAGTATAAGTCGTTGTCCAAAAGTTAATTACCACTGAGGGTTAACCAAAAAGGCCTTGCCCTGAGCTTTGCTCGCTCTTTTATACTTTGATTCTCGTCACGTAGGCTTGTGATGTTTCACCTAATTTGCACCTTTTGGTTCAGTGGTAGCAAAAAATAATGCTAATTCCGTGTTTTCGGGCTGCGCTCGCATGTTAGAAATTTTATGTTAGTAAGGGAATTGTTTAAATTCATTACACCATGCTGTCACGAAAATCACCGTATCGAAAAATGTGGTATTGTGACAAACCAGCTTCATCTTGTTTCTCCTCAGGAAGTTAGAAACGAAGTACTGTGCGGTTGAAGTCGCCAAATGCTGAGAGTATCGAGTCACAAATGAATATCCTTGTACGAATCTGGGCTTGTGGGCAATAAAAGTTAGTTTGACAGCACGTACGCTTGCCAAGACAAACGCAAAATATGACTTCCCGAGTACACTGATTTCCAGTCCAGTTCACTTCGGATCGAAGAACATCTCCGTCTCTATCGAGCCTCCAAACATTTTCAAATGTAGAAATTTTCTTCAAAACACTCTAAACATTTGAAATACAATTTTTTTTTTCAAAATTATGGTGTTAAAAATGAAAATACAGCAACTCCCTTTCTGTATGAAAATAGTTCGGTAGTAATGTGCGAAGATTTTCTTACATTCCTTCCTTTTTCCGAGATATAAACATTTTATTACGCACATGAACCATGCAGATCATCGTAGGTGTCTGTAGGCGTAGTAAACGGTCGATTTTTCTTTCTTTCCTTTTTTGAATTTTTCTTCTGCTACTGTAACCTTTCTTCCAGTTCCGTCATGGTCTTTGTTGCTTATGCGCCTTCCTCTCGGGAGCTACAAGTTTTCCAGACTTTAACCTCTCAAGTTACTCGAACTCTAAGCTCCTCGCGACAGTTGCTACTGTAATCCGTTACCTGAGAATCGATGATAAATATCCGTAAAACGAAAGTTTTTGGATGCCGTCTTCTTGTGACTACATGTGAAAGAATATCTCGATAATTATTTTATATTTGTAGCTTATTCGCTTTTTCTTGCAACTTTTAGTTCTCTTGCATGACTTTGGAGTGTGTGTCACCCCCTTTCTCTCTCCCCTTTTATTTTACTTTTACTATTTTGTCTTCAGCGTGCACTGTTA
>JJRW01S0012042.1:53864-70296 GCA_001188405.1 Loxosceles reclusa | reverse complement strand
TGCAAACTTACACAGTTAAACAGCTACAGAAATACTACACTATTACCAAATGTTAAGTACGCAGGGATAAAATAAGAAAAAAATCGACAAGTAAAGCTTTGATTGACACAAAATACGGAAAGAAAGTAGCTAATATGTTTATGCATGGAAAAAACAACAGCAACAGAATTACATAAAAATATGAAAGCATATTGATTTTTCATAAGTTATAAGATGAAGTCATATCGGAGTCATTAACAAAATGATGTTTCAAGCCAAAATGATAAACATGATAAACATTGATAGGGTATGTGACCACTCCTTACCCGCATACAAGGTTTACAGCGTGTGAACAAGTTTTCCGTTAGGTGATCAACCACCACTGAGTCACGTAATCGCCATTCCTTATGTAGAATAGTTTGTGAGAATGGCTGGGGTAGAAAACGTATACACACTGCACGTCCGAGGGCATTCTAAAGATTTTCAATGGGACAAAGGTCCTGCGAGTAGGCCGGCCACTCCATACGCCCAATCCCCCCCCCCCCACACTCTCCAGCTGGTGGTAGATTATGTCACCTCTGTGGACACGCGCATTATCATCCATTAAAGTGAAAGCAGTACTAACTGTTTCAGCGTGCAATCTCACAGTGGGGTCTAGAACTTCATCCTGATACCGGACAGTCATCACAGAACCATTTCTATAGATTTCCAGGTCGGTGGGATATCCCAACGAAATCCCTGACTACACCATGATGCTTCCACTTCGAAATGCGTGATGTTCGGTGATGTTCTAGGGCTGATTGCATGTGCCTTGCAGTCTCCAGACCCTTACACATCTGTCATCTGGTTGCAAGGCTAATCTCGACTCATCCGTGAACATAATGTTTCCCCAATCAGACACAATCCAATTGAACTGTTGCAGACACCACTTTAATCACGTACCCCTGCATTGGAAAGATAGAGAACAAACTCGTGGTACCCGGGAGTACAGCCCACTTACGTGTAGATTTCGGCGCACAGTTGTGGCCAATGGATATTACATCCACAGATGCCACAATTGTGGAGGTCACTCTTCGATTCCGCTTGGCTATAAGAGCAGTATATCGATCTTCCGCGGGGATCCTAACCCTTCGGCGACCAGCCACAGGTTTTCGGAAAACTGTTTGGCTTGGTTAGAAATGTTTCCATAATTGTGAAATGACGGAATGATCAACGCCGAAGGGAGGAGTAACATCTGCGATTAATTGTCCTGCTTCAATGCGTCCGACAGCACGCCAGCGCTCAGAATCTACTGTTCACCTTCTGGAAGCCATAGAAACACGTCCGTCTGAAGTAGTACGAAAGTTATAAACACTTTTTATCTGCAATATATTCAATTCCTGTAAACATTCACAATAACGGCTACTTATACGACTGCCTGTTTTTGCATATTTCTCGACATGAAACCGTGATTGGTTGTTACATAACATATTTGGATAATTTCATCTACCTCTGCAGCGAATTTGAGCCTCTCGAATTCAAATTGGCTTATCGAAATTAACATTTTACTCTGTGTGCTTAAATTTTGACAGTAAGTGTAATTATAGTTCAGTAATAATCAAAACGCGGGATAAGAGTAATTGTACTTATTTTAAGTTCAGTAATTAAGTTTTCATGAACTTTCATCTTCGCTAAACTTCAGATTTATATTCAAATCAATTTTTAGTTTACGTTTTATTCAAAAAAGTTTTAAGTTTATTAAAATTCAGTTTAAATGAGCCTTTTTCTAGGCTTAATTTAATTTAAAACAACTTTTTTCTATCTGAAGTTTTTAGCTGAACTTTTATAATATCCTCAGGCAGCAATCTTTGTGGTCATCAAACACAACGTGAACTTCAGAACGAATCAGAGTCAAAACACTTCTGAGGGGGTACTGAAATTGCTTCTTATGAAAAGGACCTTGATAAAAACGAATTCAAAATAACACTGCGGAATGTAAAGCGGACTTCTTCTGTCCGCTTTACAGATTTCGCTGCTTCACTCTTTTTGTTTCTTTTTAATTTTTTTGAGTGTCAGATTTCAACACTTTTTAAGGCTGTGTTGTGCTAGTCTTTTCACGTGGCGTCTTCCTAACTTTACATTTCCTTCTCGTGAGACGTATGTTTTCGGTAGCGTATATCTGGGGTTTTGTTAGTTTACTGTTATTAGGGGTTGAAGTTAGTCGACGCTACAATATTGTTACATTTTCCATAACTATCATATTGAGACATCAAGCCCAAAAAGCATTGGGATGTACATTCTACTTTCTATGGTAAATGTTACAGTACTGTCACAATATATAGCATTATGAGACTGTTAATAATGCCTTCCTTAATTCTGTGCAGCACTATGTGTACAAGCGGTATTTTAACTAAATGAGCATGCATATATTATACACTGATATGCCGAAACATTATGACACTACCCACCAAAGACCGTGTTCGCTTACCCTTGGCACGTAAAATAACTGCGATTCTTGTTGAGTTGGAGTTACGAGTCACTGGTATGTGGTTGGAAGTGGATTGTACAATCCACTGACAGCCACGACTCTTTGGTAGGTGGTTGGAAAAGGATTGTACAAGATTATGCAAGCACAGGTCACAGATTTTGCCGATTAGAAGGAAGTGGTTTGTGAAATCTGATCTGGGGTTCTATCACTTCCCAAAGTTCTCAGTAAGGTTTCTATCCAGCGACATTGGGCCCACAACATCAACTGGTCATCATGCCTTTCAAATCATTGAAGCACAACCCTTGCTTTGTGACATGCAGCATTTATCCTGCTGCAAGACACCAGTTCTGTTGGGGAACACATACTACATGAATGACTGTAACTGATCAGCAAAGATATTGACGTCGTCCATAGCTCCACGTCGTCCATCGTGTGTTCTACAACAGCAACCGGCCTGTGTACGTTCAGCGGGTCATGTGCTGAGAAGCTATCTTCTTGTGGAGACGGCCGAATCTTCACATGGCCATCGACGTGGTAGTGAAACGTGAGATGATGATTTATCTGACCAGGCCTTGTTCCATAGTTCAATTATGATTTTCTTGTATGCGTTGAGAGTGATAATTATGTTGAGCAAACATAAGCACACATGGGGGTCGTCTGCCGCGGAGTAACATGCCTTTTAAATACGATGAGCTCTTGAGCAGAAATATTGTACTTTGACATTCATTGTATTCAGCTACTTGATGAGCTACACGTAATATACTATTTCGTTTTATTAGAGATGGGGAACCTTTCACCATCAACAAGGGTTGGTGCGTCCTAAAGGCCTAACGCCTTGGCGTCTACCGGTGGTTTAGCAGTCATTCATTTACTTTTGACAGGTACTAACAACGAAAGCTCGGGAACAACGAACGAGCTTTGCTGTTTCCGATATACTTTTTTCGAGCTGGCTGGCGACCACAATTTTTCTTTTTCAAACTCATTTAAATTACCATTATACTCACAACGATCTGGAGGAATGATTTATTTGTATCGTCGGAACCAGTTTGAAAAGGATTTAAGTGCGCTGTCAATTGAAGTGACGCTGGTTGACTCAATTGTTTGAGTTGGGTTTGTTGTTTTTGGTCCGACGGCTAACTCAATCGGTGAAACATGAGACTCTTCAAGAATTTGTGACTGTTCGTTAACACAGTCATAAAAACAATTCTCTGTAGCTTTCCTCGATTTGACGGAACAGCTACGCTTATTCATTGTTAACCACTACTTTTGTTCTACACTTAAACTTGCTTATGACACACAATATACACTTTTGAAAATTCCCACTTCTTTTGAAGTTTTCCCCAACACAGTTATGCAATCTCAAAATAATTCTAACTAATTTTTACTTAAAGCTAGAATTTAAACGGAGTCAAGATACAAGTAAACACTTGTTTTATTTTTCTATAAAAATCTTATGAGCAATATCACTTTCTCTAGTGCAAAACTGGCACTAGGATTCTGAAGACTAGCAATTCAAATTACAATAATGCAAAGGTTCTAAGGCAATAATTCAATTACAGTAATTTCAAAATGCAACAAATATATACAGTAAGTAATTTAAGCCAAGTGACTTAATTGGCTTAAAATAATTATAATACATAAAATTTAACTTAACTGATCACGCTGTAGCTTTCGCCTAACTTTAATTTGTTATACCAATTTAAGGTATAAGGTAAATTTACTCTCGGTAAATTCCAATTCGAGAGCTTGCTTCTAATGCTCTGCGTCGACTCCTTGCGAGCTTTGGACGCTTACTTTTTTAAGTCTTTTGTGGGTGGGCATTACAAGTTATATACCTTTCTGTGTCATGTGCTTGTCATGTGCCACCTGCTTCTGCCAGGCACACGCATTCACTGCGTATAGTCGCACGTTTTTGCTTTATCAGTATATTAATCAGCTTTTAGGTGGAGCCAGTGGTTAGAACAATCGAAATTTGACGCTCTTTGCATTCTGCATCTTGCAAAAATTTACCTGCCTTGATATGACGGAAAGGTGTGTTATTAGGTCGAGGTGACCAGGGTTCGTAGATGGCCATCTCAACCTAATCACTCGCTTCTTACGACACCAACCCATCCATCACTACTTACGGCCATCTACTATGCCAGGCCACCTCTATTATACATCCTACTTGAAAGCATACGAAAATCAAATTTGATTCTTTCGGAAATCTCCTTTTCAAATACGCATAGTAATACTAACAATTGCAATTAATAACTTAGAAAAAATTCTGCAGTTATGCGACATGGTATATTCCATTGTTATTGAACACTTATTAAAATAACTGATATTATTCTGATATCCGCAAAAAATTTGTGTCTTGATTAGGAATTGTTCCAACGTTACAGATTTGCCAACTCAAACGTTTCCACCTCCCATTTTTAATAATGCTCATATTTGCCGTTTTGTTGCTCGCGCAGTATTTATGAAATGGGCGTTAATGTGAGTTTTCCTCTCGAAGGTCTACTTGTTAAATTATTTGAAAAGATCTCTGATTTAAAGTACGTTATTTTTCAGAGAAAACGTAAGTCTACTGCTAATAATCCACTCCACCTTCGCCTAGGGTCCGCCTCGAAATTTTCATGAGTTAAATGAAAATTACAATGTTGAGAAGTGAATTATTTCCATCCAATATGGGGTCGCATAGAGACAGTCTGGAATTTTGTGACACAGTATGGAAAATAATTAAAATTCCGACATTTTGGCCCATAAGTGCTTTGCATTAACCTGCCACATTAAAAGGTCCTTTCTCACTGCGGTTGGTATCTTTCCTTGCAGTATAACTCCACATTTGCGCGGCCTTTAAATACGCTTTCGTCAAGTATTTGAGAAACACATTTAGCTTTGAGTTTCTGCGTGTTTAGAGACTTGCGTTTGAAGATTAAAACGAAACGACAATTTGTTACAACACTGAAATGCACAAGTGACAAGCAGGTTACGTGTTTGTGAGAACCAGTTTTGTCAACCAAAACGTGATGGTTTAATGGTTTTGTTCTCCTGGGTGTAGATATGTTTATCTGCCTCTTCGACTGAAAGAAAGAATATATTCTCGTTATAAAAACCCTCCTGAACTATGATGTAGATAGTATGTGAAAGTATGCTTCGTTCGAGATTTGTACGATGAAACTATCATCAATACGGGACAAGGTGTGTCCTATGCGTTTCTTTTGAACAAAGTATATTTTCTAGCCTAATATTAAATATCTACCAAAACGTAATTGCACACTCCTGAACGGCACGGTAGGTGCAATCCGGATACACGTCATGCCCGTCGCAATTAAATAGCCTGTGAAAAACAACAGCGCATCAGTCGTAAGCAAGATGCCACGCAGTTCGGAGCGCTGTGATTTTAAGAAAGGTGTAATCGTTGAGTATCGCATAAATGGCCGATCCATACGTGACATATCCAGGTAACTGAAGTACCCAAAGTTGATAGTGGTCTACGTGATTCATAAATGGAAGGTGAGCGGTGATTATCGGATTGTGCTCCGGCACACGAAACTGGAAGTGTGAAACCGACGAGTGCTATCCAGAGAAATTCGGAAGAACCACACCCAATCCATGGTGCACATCCGGTGAGAGTTTCAACAGGCATCCGGAAGTGTTGTTTCGATGAATACCCTTCGTAAGAAAACCCATTTGCTGAGTGTTCATGGACGTTCTGCATCCGACAAACCTTTCATCACCAAGTCCAGCAGCACTGTGCAGCTAATGTGGTGGGCTTTTGCCTGTTGCCGACTTTGATGTTTGTATTTGTATTTGTATAATGTGTAGTAAAGAACGTCGGCAATGGTCAGTTGAACAGTGGGAATAGGTTCTCTGGTTCGTCGAATCAAGGTTCTCACTCTACGGTTCGGATGACAATGTCTGAGTTTGGCGTCCACCTGGAGAACGCCTCCTTCCCACAGTGCAGTTCGGAGGTGGAGTTATGTACGGGGTTATTTCTCCTGGTGTGACATGAGGGCCTTGGTCGCAATTCCTGGTACTCTCAACGCAGTGGACTACCGCACCATTTTGGATGACCATGCGCTTCCTAGGTTGTGGCAGTTTTACAGGGTGAACCCATGGTACTTCCAGGATGACAACGACAGCTATCATGTTGCTATGTCCATCATAGCTTGGTATGGTGAGAATACAGTTAATAGAATAATCTAGCTTGCCCAGAGCCCGGACCTTAACCCTATCGAGAACGAGGAACCCAGAACCCGGACCTTAACCGTATCCTGTGGAACGAGTTAGAGCGTCGACTTAAGAGGTGCCCCCGCCGTCCGAAATCCGTGAAAGAACTCACCTCTGTTTTCCAAGCCCAGTAGAAGAAAATACCGCCAGCCGTTGTAGAAGGACTGCTGGAGAGCATGCCCCGGAGGTTCGCAGCTGTAATCGCCGCTCGTGGAGGCTCTACCAACTACTGACAGTGAACAAATTTTGATTTCGTTTTGCATCATAGGTGGCCAATTACTTGTTGGAAGATGGTGTATTTCATGGTGTAATTATACTAAGTAAAAATGTTTATAGATCATACATATGAATACCAGAAATAGAGAGTCATGCGTCCGGGGTGTGAAGATTTCATATTTGACATCCTGATGGACCGCACATCTGCGGACATGATTTTTCCCAACGCGCACTAATTGCGATGAATATGTGACTTTACGCTTCCTATAAAGTATTTTCCTATTTCCTGGGTACCCTTAGTTTTGCATCCCGCTCATAAGTGCGAGCATCAAAGTGCTAGACAATGCAACTCAAAATCAAAATCGAGTCTCATTAGTAATGTTGTCTATTATTTGAAAAGTTTGAAAAGCGATCAAAATGGTCTTTTGACTCTCACCGAGTGTGTCAGTTCTATCGAAAAACTACATATTGCCCCGAAATCAGGATATAATTTTGTTTAAAAATGTGGACGTAATCTCGATTAATTGCAAAATGCCGATATATATGTCCTGGTTCGATAATTTTTTCAGGTGAAAACGAATCAACTGTAGTGTGGGTTCAGCAAGCTGTGTTCATTTCAGCCCAGGAGACAGTGCTCATTTTTAACGTAAAATACTTCAATAATTAAAAAAACACCAAATATTTGTTTGTTTATTCTGATTATTTGTGGCAGACAAATGTGTTAAAGAATCATAATCCTCACACGCCTATTCGTTGAAATAGTCACGGAACTTGTCCCAGATCCACACAAGTGCCAAACATTCTAACTCCTCTTTTAGTGTCATAACTTTCTGACAAATTTAAAGTGAGACTAGAGCATAGCAAAAATTAGATGTCCCTACTACAAAGAAGCAGCGGCATTCCCGGAGGATAAAACATAACACCGAAAGGCATGTTCCTCTTGGAGGTCTACAGGAAGGGAGCTGGGTTTAACTTCTGTTTCAACGTATCAAACGCTCGTTGTTGCGCCGGATTCCAAGTCTACTGTGTCCGTTTTGCTTTAAGCTGAGATAATGATTCCTCTATCGGTGATTATTGCGAAATTAATTTTTCAAACCAAGAGAAGGAACTGGAAATGACATAAATTATTTAACTGGTTTTTTTTTTTGTTTTTTTTTTTTTTGTGGAGGATATCGCAAATTGCTTTAACTTTGTCATCGTCTGTTCCAATTTCTCGACTAGAATTTGCCAACATAATTAGTTTAATTCTGCACTGAGAAGTTTTTTTCTACACTGAGAAGAAGAATTTTCCTCAAATTTAGGCTTGACCTTGCTTTTGACAGTAATGCAGATACTTCGAACATCTTTCATGAGATTCACAATTTTAGCTAAAAATTATTTATAAAACATTGTCTGTCCTGTCATACTGGAAGATCAAACACCAAATGGCATACGGCTGAAAGAATATTACATAATGTAAAACTAGTTTTACTTTGATTAGATTCGTTAATGGAAACCTGGCAATAAGCACCATTGAGATGCAATGTCGTTAAATATTTTGTGTATCGTAAATGACGTAAAACATCCTTAATCCTCGGTAGAGAGTATATTTAATTCCGGACTCCCATCAATTGATTTAAATGAAGAAAAGTCTGCGGCAAGCCCAACAATTTCTTTGTAGAAGATAGCAGCGAGTTACCGGATAAGTATGGCAAATGCGGTGAATGAGAAACTGAATTTCCTGAATGCGAACAAACTGAGGCGATGCGTAGTGGAAATGACGGAAATCAGTTTCAGCTCTCATTTACAACAAACAGTTGTTTCAATTGCCACGAGTGACGCACAGTTTTTATACTGTAAACGTTCGCTCTTATAACCAGGAGTTTAGATTCTTTTTTCTATGAAATGAACGGAACAGAATATTCATTTCAAGGAAAAGAGGAATAGCGTAGGAATATACATGTACGTTATACTAGTGCTACAAGAAAGGCATGTCAATTTGTTGCATTTATCTTTCTTTGCATTAATAAACGGTATTGGAGAAAAACAAATTAGATGATAACTTTTTTCTGGAAAAAAGGATAAGGAGCAATGAGTAAAAGCTAGTATGTGGGGGAGAGGCTTTCTACCTCTGACTTCTAAAATTAAATACATCCATACATTATAATAGAGAAAATGTTTCCGTAGATGTTCACAAAGAAACATTATTATATATTATAAACGCCACTAAATCACTTCAGATAACATGATTAAGGAGGTTAAGGGGGGCTAGATGTTACTTAATTCAGATTTGGAAAATTTAAAATGGATTTGTCGCAATTGGTAAGGGTTTCTTCAGAGAAAGTTACAGTTGGTTCACAAGAGGAAATGGGATGAATATATTCAGAGAAAAGGCTAGTTTAATACTAAGGCTTTTACTAAAGTTTTTATCTAATAGAGTGATAAACAATTGGAATAGTCCATCAAAGGAAGTGGAACCAGGCAAAGACGGTTCAAAGTTTCAAGAGAAAAACAGATGTGCAACTCAGGTTCTTGTCTGCGAAAATTTGGATTTTTCCCTGTTTGCTCTGATTAGCTTTTGATTTAAGCTTTTATTTGGTGAGGATTACTTATGCCGTTGTGTTTGTTTTGGGGCTTTAAAGATCGAGTTTGAGGTTTTTTCTCTTTCCTCGTGTCGCAATGTTGACGACAGAAATCATTACCGCAATCTTATGGGTTTTACGGGTAGATGTGATTTTTTGTATTTTTCTTTATATATAAGTATTGCACGTAGTTTGAATTTATTTATTTATTTGCATTCTTTTTTGGCATTCGTGACGAGGATAGTCTGTTTCGTAGTTCATGCTAAACTAAATGCTTAACTAAAAGTAAAAGCTGCAAAAAGCATTTGCTTTGATTTAAAAAAAAACATGCTTGCGTTATGCATACGACGACGACGGCGAAAGTCTCCGCAATTTTATGGATTTTTGGACGTGGTTCAGCCGTGGCAGGCTTTTACCTATTGTTGATGTTTACTTTGTACTTGTGTTCGTATGAGTAGCATAGGTTTCAAGACTTACGCTTCTGGAGACGTATGCTTTATTAATGTTGCGATTGCATTTAGGAAAACGTATTAGTTGAAATTAAAACCTTTGGAATGGAGTAACGTAGAGTATGAAAATTAGACAACATTGTTATTTGAACATTGTTGGGTGAAAATGTGAAGAAACACTGAATGCATAATACTATTGCTACTGATCTGTGAATAAGTGAAAACAGTCCCAAATTAATGTAAAATAGAATATTAAATTTTATGTGTTGTAAAGATTACTAATTCCCTGTACAGATTAACATTCTCTGCTCATAAAACTAACCTGTCATACGCCTCCACACGAGAAGAAAGAATTACGGAAAGCCACGTCAAAAATGATTGTCACAAATCCAGCAATAAAGCTTTGTTGTCTCGCTCCTTATCTCTCCTTTCGAGAAGAAGCCGATGAAAGTATTGTGTTGATTTGAGACTTAAGAGAGGTCTAATTAATTATCAAAAGTTAAGTTAACCCTTTAAAATAGTACCTTTCTAATTGTCCAATTCGAACATAGAATTTAGTTAAGTTTTTACGTCCACAAGAAATACGGCAGAATTGTGATTTAAGGGTTTACCTATGTTGACAAAGGTTGTTTCAAAATAGCTCAGACTAGTAAACTTACTTTAATAAGCCTAAAAAGGCCTCAGTGAGATAAAATTTAAAACTTAACGTTTCAAGAAGAAACGTATAAAAATTTAAAGTTACATAAAACTTGAAGTAAGATTGTAAGTTAAATCTGAGTGCCTTAAAAGTACATATCAACAGAAGATTATTTTGTGTTGTTAAGATGAATCAATTTTTGAATTATATAATTCGAAGCTGCAATTTTAATTTATGCGCCAGAGTGAGCGCTAATAACGAAATATTTCGTTATTAATGCGAAATTTTCAATAACGAAATATTTCTTTATTTAATTGTATATTATAAAACCTTAATAAACAAAATGTTTTGATCTTACACTCTGTTTGAATTCGTAGCTAGTCGCTATGTTTACGTTCTTAATTAAGTTGGAAATTTAATTGCTTGATATTTTCTGGATTACGTTATTTTGGATTTTTAATACTTCAGTAAACATGGACGTGAAACTTTCTCTTCGTCCAAAGAGCCTAAAAGACTCTGGTGATTTCTTTTCTGGCACAATTGTTGCTCAGAGATCAACTTTTGACGCGGAGTCTGCTCAGTGTCATGCAAAGCTTGACGGAGCTGTTGAGTAGACACTTGCAGCGCAGTAGGAACGAACATCAGTGAAATGTACAACGAGCAAAAGTTAAGAAAATCCAAAGTCCTCGACAAAGGTTCAAGGAATAAATTGAACATATTGTCCATAACTTGTCCACAATCAATTTTTGAACGAATTCTTTTACATAAACATTGTAGTGTTGTAAAGAAAAACTTTACTTATGTCGACGCCGGGATTTGAACCAACAGATCTGTCATCTCTAGAGTGACCGCTTTACGATTAAGCTACGCCGACGTGGTAACTGTGTACCTTATATTAAAGTTATTTGCGTGTGGACATTGCAATGTTTTCGATGTTATATCACCCTCTGTTGCACCTAGAGAAAAAAAAAATGTTTTATCCGTCAAAGTATGTTACTAATGAAACTGCAACGACGAATCTTGCAGTGTAGATATTGTTGCAGTCAAGTTTAATTTGGACTTACTCAAAAATCAGTCAAGTTTCTCTAAAATGGGACTGCTCCGTCAGCATGACAAAATACTTATAAAAATTGCCCAAAAGTGAGACTGAAGTACGAGTATGCAATTGAGCAAAGCCGTAGCGATGATCTCTTTTGTAATATGTCTCCTTTCCGAGAGAAAAGTGGAGAAAGTTTCTCCGGCCAAAGTTTTTTCGCAACTGAAAAGGAGAACACAATACTGAGATTTCAGACACATTTTTTTTTCGCTTTAAATGTTTTCCTACCCCCCTTTCCACGCTTTCTCAAAGCGTGGAAAATATTTCAAAGAATCTAAAATATTCCTTTGTTCGGCAGATATCTTTATCATTTTATTCAAAGGCAACAGACATTTCATTGATTATATGTAAGGGTGGACAGGAAATTCCGTAGAAAACTAGGAAAAATACTACCGAAACGCGCACGGTATATTTTTTGCTTTTATCTGACGACTTAAGAGAAAACGTGGAGTGGGGGAAGCGGGGCCCGTTGATATATCCATATATCGGTGCATCGCATTCGTTTCTTTGGACTCGAAACCCCCACCGAAGCAAACAACATTACCATATCCATATTTCATGTAAGGCCAGAGTTGGCCCGAAATCCCAGATCACATACTTTACATGATTCGACTGTTTGCGCACATTGGGCAAGTATGTGCTTTGTATTCTTTAGGGCAATACAAATTCAGATAAAAGAGGGAAACCTCACATGAGAACAAGGGGGGGAGGGGAGGGGGAATAAAATAGAACAAATTTGGACCATCTCCAGAAGGGAAGAAGAAGAAGAAGGCTAAAGTCTTTTCCCATCTTCTTCCAAAGAAGGAGAGAGAGAGAGAGGGAAAAAGAAAATAGAAAGAGAGTTCCGCTAATATGAAATAATCGTTCCAAATCTAGGAATTTTTCTTTCAGACGATTCTCTTTTTTCTAGTGGAATAAATGAATAATTTTTAGAATTGAGCGTTCGTCCCTCTCCCAGCCTTCATTTTGCGGTGAATTTTTACATTCTTGAGTATGCTCATAAAACAAATCACATTAAAGTTTGTTCTTTTTTTTTTTCCTCTTTGCTACAGATCGACTGTTTCTCGTTTTTATTCTCAATTTCTTTTCTTGAGGTAGACGGCGTTTCGGAGCTATCGTTCCGGCTTAAGAAAATCATTCCTTTCAAGTATCACGGTTTTAACGTAACAAAATGGATATACTATGAGACGAAAAAAACGATAGGGGGATTTAAAAAGAATTATATTTTCGAATTCATTCGCATATGGAATAGAAAACATATACTTATGAACTCGTAAACAAATGGATATGTTTGCTTTACTTATTCTTTACTGCGGCTATAAAGATTTATTACGCTATATACTTAAACGGCGAAATTCGAATTTTATTTTCTCAAGTAGCAAAATAAATAAAACTTGAAAAGAAATATTTTCTCTTTGATGATTGTCCTATGTTGATGAAGACATGAACTATGTATAAGGCATATTCTGTATATAAGAAGGATTTATTTTAAGATATCTAATGACGATCTTTTAAGAAAACCAGTTCAAAACAGAATCAAGACCGTATCACCGCATAAGAACAATACTGTACATTGTGACGCAATACGGTTCTTGGATAAAAGGTCGTACCTACTGGATCCTGCAAAGCTTGAAACTGTCATTTAATTGTTGTCAAGTAATGGCTTATCCTCAATACGAAAAAAATTCGCTTATTGTATAGTTCCACAGCGATTAAATCATACGCCTATCGCACATCCCTATCCCTTCACCATAACCGAGCTCGTCTGCTATTCATACGGGCATATCTGGCCCACTCACATCCTTACACCCCCTCATTGTAATTTATCATTGAACTGCTGTATGATAGCGATATTGCTCATATCAAGTTCTCTATGATTAACTAACCACACGTGGCGTAAAAACCTGTTAGTCTTGTAATGTACTAATTCCTTCCCCTTATTAACCTTGAGTTTAACATGTTGCGCATCGAGAAACACGGTACTAATCTTCATGGATTCTAACCACCACCTGAACAAAAATGCAGATGAGGGAGACGTCACACAGTTACGTGGCGCAAACGAGCAGATAGAAACCCCAGAAAAGCAAGTTGCGAGGCCTTTTTTTATTAGGTTCTCAACTCTGGAGATTCCTGACTCTGAAGACTATGAAATTCCGGATAGTTACTCCGGTTAAATTTAACTTTTACGGACAAGCAATTCTGTCCGTTCAAATTGTGATAAGAAGGTAAAGAAAAACCTTCCACTTAAAAATTAAGCGTCATAAAAGCTCCCAAAAAGTGAGCTGACGCAAAATTAAAGTTAGTTCTCGTATTAGAGGAAAGACGAGAAGAAAGTTAACGTACATCTAAATTGGTGTATTTAAAATAAAGTTAGATTCAGCTCAACACTTGGTCAACAGTTGGATCAGTTAAGTCTCATTTTGTATATTATAGAATTAAGCCTTTAAGTTAATTGGTTTATTACATTGCATATTTATTATATTATTGCGTATCATTGAATTGTTGCATATATTATACTTTTGATTGCAAAGTGTGTCTTCAGTTCTTAGTGTCAGTCTTGCACTAAATCAATTAGTTGTATTGCTCGTAAAATATGTGATTTAAAATAAACAAAGTTTTTGTTAAAACTTTTATCTTGACTCAGAATTTAACTTCGTTAAATTAGTTATACCATTTTGGAATTGTGCATATTTATATTGGGTTTAATCAGTACCAGAACAGGGATAAAGAGAGAAGCGTATTTTTGTATTTACATAGCATTGCTAATTGCGAGGGTAATTGGAAAATGTCGAAAAGGTCTTGTTCGACAAAATCACGAAGAGCTACTGAAGCTTACTTTAATGACTGCGATAATAAACAGTCAAAAACTTTAGAAATGTTGGAACATGCACCGCACTCTGAGTTAGCCGGTTTTAACTTTAAAGAGATAGAATCCAGCATTTCAGTCTGTACTGGAACATTTGTTTCTGCTTTCCGAGGGATTTTTCATTTCCGGGAATGTCATACATCAAGTAATAAAGAGTAAAGCGTGAGAAAAAGGTTTTCACAGAAGTTGGTCCCTTCGCGTACAAACGGCAAAGAGGAAACTCCTAAAACCAAAGAGGAGTATTGAGGGTGATACAAAACGGCACTTCTCTTTTGAAAAGGGGAAATCTATCAACGTAAATAAACATTCGATAGTTGTAAGTATGATGTAAATTGCATTAGTCAAGAACACGAACTTTTTCGTTAAAAAGCAGTAATACTCATGTCCAGACTGACGAGAAGACACCGTTCTTCAATGTGTATGGATTGATTCTTAACGGAACCATATTTCTCCCACGCCGCTAATGGGAAATTTATCGCTCAAGCATTGCACAGCTGTAAGTATCACTCAGACAAATTTAAACTGCACTACATTATTAAGTTGGAAAACCTCCGAGACGCCACACCACTCCCCATGCTCGCCTAACGGCGAGTTCCTAAGGGAGTAATTCCTACAAATAAGCAGCTTACACCAGAAGGTCATATAATCTTCTATTTAACATTTTATGATAAGATTACGGGAGCTAGAGGATACACCCGGTAATGATAGGTAGAAAATTGAGGTTTCTTTAGACAAAGCATGGATATGTCATAGTGGCACAAAGAAATTTCAACTCAAGTAGCATCATTATAGTGCTGCCGCCAATTCCTGAACCGTTACGTCATTGAAACAACAGATTTTTACTTGGATTTCCAGTTTTTCAGGCTATTTCAATTATGGCAAATTAAAGATAGAATGCATTCAAAACAAGGAATTCAACTTTATATTGTACCGTGGCTTCAAACACGCGTGTACATAATTATGAGCCACATAGAATTGTTTGCACACAGAAATGTCTACACACCGAAGTGTCTTCTAGCTGCGGAGAAGTGTCTACAGTAGCATTCGTATAGATGGAAATTGCAAAGAAAAACTTACCCTGTTTGTCAACGCAGGGAATCGAACCCGGAACGTTCTACTCCGGAGAGTCGCTTTAACCGGTTAAGTACGTCGACTCTTGTCTGTCCAAGCTTATTTTTTTTATGTCTTTTGTGGGTGGGCATTACAAAATCCAGAACATTTACATATAAATGGATATCAGAATCTATACAATTACATTTTTTGGAATCCTTGTCAAATCTGCGGACTTGTCACCACTGTTTCCAACAGCTGTGGCTACTTAAAAGGCCCCTAATTAAAGGAGACCCATAATTCTTGTTTCTCTTTGGAATTTTTCACTTCTGATAGAGGCACATCGATTTATGGGAAAAGCACACAGATGACCCTAATATCACATAGTACTCCATTATATGGACAATTGTATAAGTTACAGAGTGTTAAAAATGAAAGGCTACTTAGGTCTACCCTTCTATGCAAGAGAAATTTTCTTTCCCGATTCTGTTGGGCTTTTGCCTGTTGCCGACTTTGATGTTTGTATTTGTATTTGTTGCAGGGTGTAAGGTTCCCCACCCCCACAAAAGACTTCCAAATTAAGCTTGCCAAATAAACGTCAGCCTGGCTTAGCCTGTAAAGCGGACACTCTAGAGATGACAGATCCGTAAGGTCGAATCCCGGCGTCTACATAGGCAAGTTTTCTTTACAAGGGAGAAACTACTCAGCATTCTCAAAGCGTTTGCGGAAGCAGCATATGGAAAGAAAATTTCTGTTTCTGACAGACTGTCGAAAGCTAATGTTGAATTAATCCTACTATAGGTGTTTGCAAGAATGAAAATGCATTACCACGAGTCTCACAGCCTACGGCCATTTCTGGAAGTAAAAGTAAATGCAAATTTCCATCAGTATAGTTG
>JJRW01S0012040.1:25047-40620 GCA_001188405.1 Loxosceles reclusa | reverse complement strand
GGGGAGACCGGAGTTTACATTTTGAGTAGAAACTGAAAATGAGTTACAAAAATTTGTGCAAAACTTCAAGCCTTAAAAATGGAGTTAAGTTATTTTCAGTTGTGCACCGAGTGTGCAAACGGACAATTTGTTTTCAGGTTCGTGCTCCTCTAATGCCAAATTAGCCAGGGCAATCGGGGGCAGTCCTTTGCACGCCCTACACCAACATGCTTCATAATGTTTTTTTTTCAAACAAATTGGTATTCTTATGAATTCGGGATATGTTTCCTTGTAGCGAATTCATCCTTGAACAATTGTAAAGAAAATATTTTCAAAGCAAACTTTGAACCACTGAGTGGCAGCTCCAAAGGAATGGATGATATATATCATCTGGAGAGTCGCAACACTTCAGCCATCACCTTTCTCTTTCAAAAATTCTCTTGATAAAGGCCACGGAATGATACAACGTAATAAATTTCTGTTGAAGGCAGAAATTAACTTCGGAAACTTTAGCTCGTTGATACCCGATATTCCAGAGGCATACTTGGATGAAAAAGTAAACATAACGCAATTACTTAGTCTTACAGATCTGCTTGTAGATGAATTGAGTAAATTATGGTTTAATAAAGAACAGGATAGAAGTCTGAATTCTGATTTTGCTTTTATTAGGAAAAGTCTTCACGGATTTAAAGGAAACAATTCACAATGCACAAACAGACAAGACTGCATTATACTTATACATACACTACGCACACACACTCATACACTCACACTTCAAAATTAATTTTCTTTTGAATAATGAACAATGAATGAACAATAATGAATTAATATACAGCCTCTTATTTTCTTGAGTGCTATTTAACATATTTACACCACCCACTATTCACTCAAAATAAAACAATATCATAATAATAGCAACAACTTTACAAGGAATTTACCTCTTGCTATTTATTAGAAAAAATGGAGGAAAGAAATCAATCAACCTAAACATTTAAGTTCCCAGAAAAACAGCAATTTGAATTGTTTTAATTCTTGACTGGAAAACAAGGGTTTTCCTTGATTGAATTCTATTTTGTACAAGTACACTTCTTACTTTCTAATGGCAAGCCGTTTTAGAAAGCAATGGCGTGCGATATTTGTGGGGTGCCAATTGCTTTTACAGAGGTTGCTAATCGGCATGTTTTAAAGGAACTTCCATTTTTGTCGACGCCGGGATTCGAACCAACGGAAACGTCTTCTACGGATAGACTGCTTTTCTATTTAAGCTACGCCAACAGGTATTTGGGCAACTTATTATCGAAGTCTTTTGTGGGGAGAACCTTATATCTTCCCCCATGTTGAAATTAAAGGGTCACGGTACTACTTAACGTCGAATGGTAGATCTTAGGGTTGGGTTCTTGACCACTGGTGTGCGTCCATAAGTTCGGTCGCTATTGCAAAGAAAAACTTCCTTTCATTCAATCCTGGGATTCGAACCTACCGATCTGTCATTTCCGGAGACACCGCATTTCCATTTAGTCTACGCCTACAGGGATCACCGCATAGGGAGACCGCACTTACTATCGTAGTTTTGTGGGGAGAGCCTTACAATGTTAACGTTTTAAATGAGTACAAACGACACTCATACAAGCCAGCTTTCACATTTCTTTTCATTAAAACTTTAATTTAATGACATTTTGAGAATCTTTTAAAAACATCCTCATTGACTTGAGAAATCTAAAGCAATAAGTATTTGAATCAGAAAACCAAGTAAGAAGAAACAATCGCGCATGGTCGCATAATATGTGCTTAACGTGTTACACAGGAGGTCAGAGCCGTCAGGCCCGGAGTGTCCACTTTTGCACACACAGCTCTAACAAGAACGCGGATTACACAGATTGAATAGTTTATGTAAATACATGAGGGGAAGATGGTGCTCAAACTTGTCTATTGGTTCAGAAAGACAGTAGCACAGAGAGCAGGCATCCGACTATACAAGGATGCAGCACATTTGCTGCACAAAAATACAATTTTACTAAGTTGACCAGGTTTCGCCTGGTCTGAGTTTCTCGAAACTATGAATGATCCACTGTTATCGCTGAGGATAGATCTTGTCTAGAAGAAGGAGAACCGACTTTTTGCCTGTTGCCAACCTGCAGTTGAAAAAGTCTCACTAAGAAATTCCAAACCGTACTCATGGGTGGAGTGGACCTGTGGTCGTTCACTAAGTTCATAGAGTGCACGATGATGAAGAAAAGGAAATTTAATTCAAACGGGAAATGAGATCGAAATAATATTTCAGGTGACAGAAACTTGAATCTGTGATTCAATTCCCAGGACTGTTGCGTGTTACTATATGTGTTAAGTTCTTCTTTTTTAACATAATTATTGTACTCCGAGAGGCGGTGCTTGAGTGCTCTTTTTGTCTGTCCTATGTACGATAAATTGCATTCACATGCAATTCGGTAAATTCCCGAAAGCTGTTGTGGCAGGAAGGGATCTTTTATAGTAGATGGGGAATTTTCTAAATGGGGGTGAATGTCACGGAGAAATCAAACCTTTTTAGAATCTTGGCAATGGAATGACTGATGTTGGGGAAGTATGGTAAAGTGATAGTGTTGGTGCGAGTGGGTTTCGGATCAGGTATAAGAGAAGTCTCCACTTTTGGCTTTCGAATTTTTCTCAAGGCAGAATCAATTATGCATGGGGTAATACATTCTTTTATGAGCGACGGATCTGGAAAATTTTAATTCTTCCCACAGAGAAGAACTGTCGAAAAATACTTTAATAGCTCTGTTTGCAAATGCATATAAAGCTGCGATTTTTTGTTCTTGAGTATAACTGGATCTGGCATGTGGAGGGAGGCGCGTTGCGAATGGTTTGCGATATACTGATGTGGAAAAGACGTTGTCCGCTTTTTTGACTAAAACGTCAAGATAGGGGAGTGTTCCACTGTTTTCCAGTCGGAATGTAAACTGGATATGGGGATCCATTTCATTAATTTTCTGAACAAGACCAGATATATCTTCCGGCGCACTTACCCAACGAATGAAAATGTCATAAACGTAACATGCTCACAACTGAAATTTGAACTTTCCAGTGATGCAGGACTCGAGGTAGTGCAAGTATAAATCGCACAGTAGGGGGGACAAAGAATTTCCCATGGTAAGTCCTTTTGTCTGCTTGAAATGACAACCGTTAAATAAAAAATGGGTCTCCCTGATGCATGCATGCATGAATCAAAGAAATGGGATGGATGTAGGGAGATTCAGAAAGAGGATCTCTTAAGCATTGGAGGACCCCTAAAACTGGAACATTTGTAAATAATGATTGAACATCGAGGGACGCGAGAACAATGTTGGGGTTGGCAGTGAATTTGTTGAGCTCCCCAACGAATTGGATTGAAATTTTGATGGTGTGTGGATTAGCCGAGAGAAGTGCTGAAAACTTGGTGACTAAACATTTTGCCAGATTTTGGGTACATTTTCCTACGTTCGGGATTATGATACAAAAGGGGGGAGCCCTCTTTATGAACTTTGGGAAGAGCATAAAATCGTCCTGGGACGGCGTACGATGGCGATAGCTGTCTTTTGGTTTGGGTGTTCAAGAATGTGGCTGTTCTGTATGTGAGATTTTGTTCGTCGAAGTTGGCTCTCACTCATGTCTTTTTTTTACCTTTTTCTACGGGCCTTCACTGACTAATTTCTCCGCTCCGGTTAAGTACTGTGTTTTTGTCAAAACCACAATTTTCATGTTTTTGTCGGCTTTTGTCAATACCAATTCGGGATCCCTTTTTAGTTCTGTGAGAGAGTTAATTTCTCCTGGATTCAAATTACGTCGGATGGGGCAGTGTTACGGGAAATACTGTGGGCGAACAACTGGCGCAAAGTTTCTTTTTGTTCTGGGGATATTCTGCTGAACTTCAATGCGTTTTCAATGGGTGCACCCAGAGAAGGAATAAAAGGTTTCTTGGAAATCGAGAAATTATAATTACAGGATAACGCTTTCAGTTACGCATCAGAGAGAGATTTTCCCGAAATGTTGATATCATTAGTTTCAGATGAAAAAGGGAAAACGGGTTGGTGTTTGACCGATTGTGAAAACCTGTGCAACTTGGAACCAAGGGAAATTTTGTGCTTTAACGCGAGGTTTTTTGCTGCGAAACCATGTTGTGTTTTCGATATGATGGAAATCTTTGTGAAGCGGGCAGAGCTCGTTTTCAATGGCAGCTAATTTCTTTCGGCAATTTCTAATGATAGTGTGAAGGAGTTTAATTTTCCAACAAGTGAGCAATTTCTTTATACCCTAGGATGGAAGAAGAGACCGTTTAACAGACCTGTTAATGGAGTTGGGAATGGTTTCTTTTTACGGCATTCTATCAAAAAACGGAGATGGTTGAGAAACTTGAATTTCTTAAGCCGGAGCTTTTGGAAACGGTTCAACGGATTCATGGCAGCACACAAAGTCACAGTGAATATGTACGAAATAAAATAACAAAATGTTGTGCTGAAAACAAACAATTCGGAAACTAGTAATAAGCGTAGAGGGGGGGAGTAATGGTCATTACCCCCATTTGTTGGAGAAATAAAAAGATGATCTAAATCGGCAAAAGTTTCCTTACCTATGTTTTAAATAGCTCTCTTTTCTATATGCGCAAAGAAGGATTTACTGCAAACTTGAAAGCTAATCACAGTATAAGTTACTAATAAGTTTTTGGTATGTTAATTATAAAACGTAATTAACAAACTTCCATTAAAAGTTTCCGAATTCCAATGATCGGAAATTGGACTGATTGTGATCTCTCCTACTGCATGTTAGTATGCAAGCGTCAGATAGAAATGCATATGAAGGAAAACAGTGAAATAATATTGGAATAAATTTTTCACAAGACTATTATTTTGAAAATTATCTGAGAGTAAGGTTTATTCTATGCAGCAAATTCTCACGGAATTTGTCCCTGCAGAAAAGCCTTGCGTAGCAGTGTTTAAGCTGTTGTTTAAGGTTGGTTTTAATTGATGAAATTTAGTGCTAAGCACATCTATCTGCTGTAAGTTGTGACAATTACCAAAACGTGCAAAAGGAAAGATAAGGAAAGGCGTATTAAGGGGCGGTTATTTGACTTGTAGAAAATCACTGAGACCAAGAAGAGAATGAAACATTTAGACTGAAGAAAAATAAATATTTAGTGACGCACACTAAAACCCTATCAAAGACATAGTGCATTATGTCTGATTTCCTCTTTCTATTTTCGCTTCTAATTATTTGAAGATATACCTACTTAACAACAAATAGAGCAAACATAAAATACAAAAAAAAAAAAAATCCCATCTGCAAGAATTTTCCTTTCCGGTGACGAGCCTATGGTAACTAAAGAATGTGCTTTATACGCAAAGCTACACTGATGGTGCATGAAACAGAGATGTGTAACTCTATACACGGTTCCAAGTGCTTAGTAGTAACGAAAATATTGACACAGTGAGTTAATTAATATGGCTACGAAGTCGAAGATAAAACACACTTCAGGAAGGATGGGAGGCTGTATATTAGTTATACAAGCAACTTTATTACAAATACTAAACACAAAGCAAATGTAATTCAACTAGAGACGTTTAAGTGCTTATCTGAATTGCAGAACCGATTTACGATATAATACGCATCCCACTTACATAACGTTATAAATTCATAACCACATTGGCACAGATTTCTATTTTAACTCCCACCCACGAAATACTTCAAAAATAAGCTTATCAGACAATGTCGGCGTAGCTTAACCGGTAAAAGCGGCTCCTCTGGAGGTGAACGTTCCGGGTTCGATTCCCGGCGTCGACATGAAGTAAAGCTTTTCTTTACACTATCACTAAACACGCTCTGAAAAACGTTTTCTTTTTTATTAATGCGATATACAATTTAATATGGGAGACGGATTTTAGTTAAGTAATCAATATCTACAAAATGTGAATAGCTCTTTTACTTGCTTCTTTACTGCACAGAATAAATCAATGAAACTCTCTATGTGGATCCCGCGCCTTGAATAAAAAATAATCACGGTACAAAAGAAAGGATGGAAACCAAGAAAAACAACGGAAAGGGTATACCTTACTAAGACAACCGGGAACAAGAATCCGAATAATCCCAAAGTGAGCCCGGGCACGGACCACGACTGCAAAATATAAATGAAATACAACGACAAATTCAAAATAAAAGCAGGCAAAAGCCTACCATGACTGACCACGCTCCGAAAACCCATAAAATTGCGGAAAACGTTTCCGTCGTTACATGCATTACATGACCCCCCCCCCCCCCCCGGCAACGAAAAATTAAACTACCCTCGATGCACCCAATTAACTATGCTATAGGAGTCAACATGATTCCTGTGGTTAAAAAGCCAGTATTAGAGAACAAGTACCCTCGTCCAGTATAATGCAAGTCTAAATGCATTGCAAATTTAAAAAATTAAAAACGCATAATGAAACAATTATCTACGAAATCGATCAACACTCAGACGTCGCTGAGTAAAACAAGAATCTTTCTTGGAACTAAGACGTCTCTGATATATATACGAATGGGGGAAGAGAACTCATATTTATAGGATTGGCGACAGAAAGTTTCAAATTCGGGATGACGACATGCTTCTTTTGTCTTCTAAACAAGAATCAGGGGAGTGTCCCCACAACCCGCCCTAGAGACCTAGGGTAAAAGCACTTACCTTGAGAAACGCAGCTGTTCTGATTTCTGATTAAGAGAGAAAGTGATTTTTCTTCTTCTCAAATAAAAATCCCACCACGTACTACAGAAAATTTCAGAAGACATTTCGTATAGTCCTAGGAAAATACAGCCTTAAATAATGGGATTTTCGGCACATTAGAAATATATATTAACAAGGATTTCGCAATCAAAATTATTAATTTCCATCAATTACAGATGCCGATTGTACAGCAACGGTAGAATAATGTTTTTTAATACTGTAATAAAAATATGGTAAAAACCCGTGAGGATAAGTACACTCTGTTTCACAAAATTTGAGAAAAAAAAAACTGTTTCGTACAAAGTAATACACTATTCCGTTATGTGTAATTCCGTGATATACTATTACGAAATTACACAGAACGAGAATTTGGAATATGCGCCTTAATGTTATTAGTCTGAAGCAAAATGAAAATAAATGCACAATTAATAATGAACGTGAAGTGAAAATTAAAGGAATGCAGCCTAGTTCATGAATGTAAAATAAGAAGCTAAAACAATTAAAATATGATTGAATTCAGGGACTTCAGAAACTCCTCCGCATATTTACAAAGTTTCTGTTATTTGTAGACGAGATTAGTAATATTCCGCATTATATATAAACAACAACACACACACATTTTTAACCCCAGATTGCATTTACAAGACTACACGCCGCTCTTTCTGTTTCAAACAGTTGTCTTCCCTTGTAAGTAGCTTAAACGTTATCGAGTAGAACTGTAGAGGAATCACAGGTTAATGGTAGTTAACCACTTCAATGCGAAAACAATGATTAATCATCAAATAACATCTAAGCCACAATATTTGTGCCAATCAATATGAAAAGATGAAATATGTAACATTCCAAGATGAATGCTCTTGTTTATTCAAGGTTAACCCACATCTTAAAAGTAAAAAAAAACTAGTTTTGTTTTTAATAATTAACTTTATCAAAATCGACGAACGTTTGTATCAAACTTGCTAAACCTCTAAATAAGCAGCTTTATTCTTCTGATCACTCTTTGTTTTTTCTTCTTAATGCAATGTATATGATTTGTTCAAAACGACAGAGAATATTTGGTAAATGATAGCGCGTAAACCTTTTGCCTTAGAAACCAAACGAAGAAAGAAAGAAAGAAGGAAAATAGTTTGAGCACACATCTAAAGGACACTTAAACCGAGAAAAATGTATCATTTCCAGAACTTTTCCGTGATAGATTTTTTTTCTCTGCGTCGCGCCAAAAATTTCAGGAGAAAGGGTCCTCCGTCTCAGAGAGAAAGTGGAAGGTGCTTATTTTCTCGAAATGCGGAATTTAAGAGCGGAATCCAAGAAAGTGTGCTGAAATTCGAGAAGTTTCTAGAGAAGCACTTTCTTTCGCTTTCTTTCTCCTTTAGTAGAGTATTGGCTTGAAGCATTCCTTTACTTTTCTCTTTTCTAGCTTTTCTCATTTTTTTCCCTATCATGGGTTTTTTCCTTTAACCGTACTGCGGCAACAGTTTGCTTTTTCCTTTAGACCTTGTGGCAGTGTAAGTATTTTTAGGTGCTTCTTATTCCTCTTTCTTTCTTTCTCAGTATCACTTTCTTCTTTTTTCTCTTTTTTTCTGACGACTAAGTTGAGCTTTTGGGATCGCACAACAGTTTTGAAACCTTACCAATCCATTTGCATATTTTAAGAACATTTCAAATTATTTACAATTAGCAAACATGAATGTACAGTTGCAAAACAAAGGTCTTGAGTAATACATGCATTTGCGTTCAAATAGAATGTAAATGAGCTTAAACGCCTATGGGTTAAACTTAGCGCTTAGAAAGAAAATTATTTTATGGAAAATTGATTTTAAGACTCACAAAAGTGCTCGTCCATGTGTGGAATTCATCCCCTCCACCCAATTCTTGGAGGTTTCTTTATATACAAGGGGTTTTCTGTAACGAGGAGAAAAAATCGGAGATTGTCGGCATCAAGAGGTGCAAAAGTTGCTGAAGAACATGTGGTCTCGAAAATTGTGCTTTGTCGGTAAAAATCACTACATTTGGTAAGGAGGGTCAGAAGTCGAAAGTTGTATGGCGTAAAGTCATAATGGCGTAAAGTCGTATGGCGTAAAGTCATAATGGCGTAAAGTCGTATGGCGTAAAGTCATAATGGCGTAAAGTCGTAATTGCGGATGTCTGTTAAAAGTTTCTGTAGTTGAGATGTGGCCTCCCCATAGCTGGCATCACCAATGTCTGGATCAGGATGCAGCAACAGGAGGTGAAGACGATGCGTTCCCGCCATTGTATTATAAAGCACGTGCAGCAGTTAGGTGTCAATTTCGTTAAGGAAGGCCATGACTATTTACATGAAAGAGGAATACGCCTAAATGTGGATATTTACTGCCGAGCAAATGATAATGGACGCTTAAAACTGCCGATGTATTAAGAGTAATTTCCGAGGATGCACCACACAACCTTCGCCAAGATAGATCGACGACTATGAAAGACGAGATCCTTCCAGATAGAAAGGTGTGATGTGGGGCGAACACAGGGCATGGAAAAATGCGTACTTAAAAGGTTTGCCGATTGTCCGTCAGCAAGTACATGAATGGTTGTACATGAACTCAGTGTTTCCCACGCGGCAGTATGGATAATTCTGCATGCTCACCGAATGCACCCGTACCGCGTCCAAACGGTGCAACAGACTGTGCACAACCGATTATCCCCGTGGAGTGGAGTTCGCCCGTTGGATGCTCGATGTTACCAGGGATAAGGCATGTTTTCTTTGAGTGCAAAGAAGTCGATATTGCAACCATTTCGAACAACACTTGTGATCAACTAAGCGATTTATTTCTCAGCTTTCACGTTTTGCAATTGCACTCTGCACTACACACCGTGTTGTACCATAACTGTTGAAAAAAAAATGTTCGTATTATACTTCTGACACTGCGTACCTATTTCCGCAATTTTCATCGACTGAATGTCGTTTCTGCCCACGTGTTGTTTAAGAACTTCTGCTCTTCTTGTTGCCGACTATCTTCCCTACGAGTTTGTCACCACATTACGGAAACGCGCTGTAGAAAACAGAAAACATATAACCAATCTCGTGAACGGTTACATTTTAATGTTCATACCTAGAAATACGCAATTTTAGGGGCAGACGTGAACAAACCTCGGTGAATACTATTCATTAGCAAAAGGGTATTTAGATAATGTATTTTAATCGGAGGAGAGTTATGACACCTCAAACATTGAAAACACCCTGAGTATTGGGCTTAAGCTAGGTATTAATCAATTCGCTCAACACGGGATTAATTTCCAGCATGGCTTTATTTTCTTTTGCTCTTGATTCGTCCACTCCGTCACTTGATCATTTTTCATTATTTTATTTTCTGTTTTACTACCGATTTTGTACGTGAACGTTTACGTTAGTGAACGATTTTCATATTAAGTTACGCCGACAGTAATCTGCGCAGCTTGTTTTCGAAGTATTTTGTGGGGAGAACCTTACATCCACTTCCACGTAGAGGGAGATAGGTCACAGGTAAGGACACAGGTCTGACCTCGAGTGATGGACCTAGCGGTTGGGTTTATGGCCACTACTGTGTGTCCATAAGTTTAGACATCATTGAAAAGAAACTGTGCTTGATGTCGATGCCGGACTTTAAACTTACAGATCTGTCACCTCCGGAGAGATCGCGTTACAGATTAAGCAACGCCGACGTTTATCTTTGGAAATTATCGGCCGTGGTGGGCTTTTTCCTGTTGCCGACTTTGATGTTTGTATTTGTATTTGTATTTGTATAACTTAATTTTCGAAGTCTTTTTGAGGGGGTAGGGAACCTTACATCCTGCTCTACTAGAGCAAGAGCTCAGGGTACCTTGAGTAGTGGACCTAACTTTGGATCATTGGCAATTTGTGTAAGTCCCTGCTCTAGCGCCATTATAAAGGAGCATTGCTTGTGTCGACGCCAGGATTCAAACCTACGGAACTGTCATCTCCGTAGTTACTGCTTTACTGATTAAGCTGCGCCGACAGGCATTGGAGCAACTTATTATCGAAGTATTTTGTGCGGGAGAGCCATACATTACAGAGAAACCTGTCGGCATAGCTTAATGATTAAAGCCATCTTTCTGGAGATGACACTCCGGTAGGTTCGAATCTTGGCGTCGAAAAAATGTACATTTCTTTGCAATTTTTCTGGGTCCCGGTAGTCTATTTCGTATTCAACTGCTTCTTCCCACAACAGGTTCACTCGGTTATATTTCTCTTTTGGTCTACCGGCGGTGTTTTCTGCAGTTTAACTAAAACGAGTGGTGCAACGTTTGCTATTCCTAAAATTTACCTCTACCGTTAAATTTACCTAAATCAGAGAAACAAATAAAACTTTTATATTTATGTGGAAAATTCGGCTAGCAGATCGACGGACTGAGTAGCGCAGTTAGTTAGTTAGTGCGCCCGGAGGTATTAGGTAGGTCGACGTGTTCGAGTCAGCCTTCGCCCATTTTTCTAGAAAAAACGCAGTTCCTTTAGAATTACATCACTTAAATGAAACAAGTCTTTGGGAAGAATATACCGTTGATCTTTGTCTGGTATTGTCTTAAAGTTCTAATCCACGAGTGAAATTTTCAATCACCTTCCGAACTTTTAGGTAACCTATTATTATATTATTTACACCTTTAGGTGTAGACTAAGCAGATGCTAACACTTTTAGTTTAAAATCCTTCTTTTCCGGATATAGGCATTTGATGAACTCAGGCTTTGTCCCACCAATATAGGAAAATTTAGGAAGTGGTCCTAATGTTTAGAAAAAGAGAAAAGTTAAGCGTAAGTAACTTATGCCCTATACGCTTGATGTTGGTTATTGCAAACGCTCTTGGAACAAATATTAAGTGCAAAAAATAATGATTTTTTTTTAAATAATGTGTGGATAACAGGTTCACAACACGTGTTAAGATGCAAAGACGTATTTCGTCCTTAACACTTAAATGTGTAAAAGTAAAGATGCAGTCAAGCGAAAAATATGGAATGTCCAACGTATATGTGATTTGCTATGTTCTGCTAGGTGCAACTTCTTTAGTTTACATAGACATCATCGTTTTACCACTTTTTATCCTTTTTAACCTTTCTCCTCTTTTATACGTGTTTCTTTGTCATTCTTTATCACTGTGTACCTTTACCACAAACTTTATGACGGTACTGGTCTATATTTGTTTATACGCCATGTATAAAAGTTAGAAACATTTCATAACGCAGAAACGTTCTATAACGGATATTAATATTATTAAAGAAAGCGTCGATAATTTTTTACTGATTAGTGACACTAGACACTAAAAGCAGAAATCTTGTAAATAGCACTTCAATATTTTTGCTTCTCCCGAAAATCCAATAGTTAACCCAACGATATATGAAAGAGATCTCAGTTTCTAAAAACAGCAAAGAGTATTTTAAAATAAAAACGAAAGAATAGAGATATTCAGAAGGGTATAGAAGCGATTGGGTTGTGGCAGTTGCAATTGCTTTCACTGGCGCTCCGTGCAGTAAGGTTAGCCCCTTAGTGTTGCATTTCGAGAGCCATCATATGTGAATCGCTTGGTGTTTTTCCTGCCTCCAGGAAAGGATGAAACGCGAGCGCGTGACGGGCAGGGATAAAGTTACGTAGAAGAAAATAACGTATAGCATCGTATGACACAAGAAATGGCCTCGTATATCTTCTTTATAGCCAAGTAACTATAAAAAAAAAACAAAATGCTTTAGGGGCTATTCTTATTTCACTTGTTTTCTCGGAAATTGCTGCACTTTTGTTTATTTTATTCTGATGCTGCTTTGTTTGCTTCTATAAGAATTCTCCTATGCAGCTTCGTTCTTTTGTCGACGTCTTCTCTTGTTCGTACAATTTGTATATATGCGCAATCCTGTTTAAATTTGCGTGGGTGAAGGTTTTCTGAACTGCTGCTGACTTTAGTTTTACATATATATTGCATTTTCACGCCGCTAATCACTTAAAGACAAAGTAACAACGTACTTTCTTGTTTCACATATTTTTTTAACATTCATGCAATTCAAATAATAACCATTGAACATACTAAACAGAAAAAGGAATATAATTCATATAAGAAGCCAGAGGTACATATAGCCCGTCTGACTTTTATGTCTATAGACGCCATCTATGTTCACGTTTGTAAGAGAAGAGTAAAGTTACACTATGTATCTAGGTAATGCATATTCCATACGTTAATGGACAATATTCTAATCTAGAATAATATATGGCACATTTCTTAATTTATTTGGTTAGTACTTAGAATTTACTTCTACCGCGTTTTTGAAGCTTTTGATCGATTTTTCCATCTGAACCAAAGTAAGCAGTTGGTTTTATAAACGTGGCCCGTGCAAGGGTATGCCACTTGCCCTGTTAACGTGGCACGGGAGGGGGAAGAATCCACATCTAAAGTTTCGGTTTGCATACTGGGTGCATCTTTTTCACATGGTTAAGACTTGAATCCTTAGAGGATCGTTTTAAACTCATTCTCTGAATTTCACTCGAAAAGGAAAATATTTTAGTCTAGAAACTTTCAATTTTATGAAACAATCACTTTACGAAATTTCATTGTGTGTGTGTGAAACAAATTGTAACTTAATTAAAATAGTAGGTTAGCTTTATAAAACGCAAGAAAGTATGAATCAAACTTTTTATTTAAGGTCTAATAAATTTTCAGACGAGTTATCTCAATACCAAGAAATAAACAATATGTCAATCAATCGGACCTTTGATAACAGAAAAGTGTACAATGTGGCACATAAATCTCAAGAAATCAAATAAAAAGTATGCATAATTTCCGATGACGTAATTTCAATTTGTACAAGTCAGAGTATTTCAAGAAATTTTGGAAGTACTTTTTACAACGAACTAAGTCTTTTTTTTTCACCAAAGTGTTTTTAAGTTCTTTTTTTCTTTTGTAATTGTGAAGTACTGCAATTTAAGTCAACTTAGTCCAAAATTGGGTTAGAAAAAGTAAGTTCACTTGCTTAACAAGGTTCTCGGCGAACTCCCTTAGATACAAGTTGTCTTCAACACTAGCGGTTTGATATCAACTGAAATGCCTCTCCCCTCCTCATTTCTTTTACTACTACATTCAAGATCAGGTTCAAAAGTTAATCGTCAAGAATCTCTTACTATTCTATACGTTTGGATTTTCACGTCACTTCTGTGTTGTTTTGTAATTTTGTTTCCCTAACCTTTTCTTTCTAGCCGTGATGGCGAAGACAGTTTTCTCTGTTGGTTTTATGCTAATTAGAGCAAGGACAAGTTATTAAAGTTGTTACTCTCTTCTAGAAAAAATGAAGATATGTGCCACTTAAAAGTTTAAGCATTATTCTGGTGGAAGGATAAGAAAACAAAAAAACTAGCTCCTCGCCCTTAACATTTTCCTGAAAAGGAGCTAGAAAAACCATGACCACTAAACGTATACCATTTTGACTTTGATTTACATAATTATATATAAGCATCCTCTTAAACACTGTACTGTCCACCCTTAAATGACTTCAAATTAGTAGTACAATCTTAGGGACGTTATTCGCAAATTTCACTTACTTATTTTGCAAACAGTGCATGTTGTGTTTCAATAGTAAGGATAATTTAGTTATACTTGAAAATGGTAAGCAAACGCCCTTGCAAAATGCGTACCTTACGAAATTCATATTTAGATACTGACAAACGTCAGTCTGCAATTTAGATGCCACGCTTGCGAATAGGCATGCTCTACCTTTGAGCGTGGGTTCGCAAGATGTTGAAACACATAATGTAAATTTTTCTCATTTTTTTCTAAATTTATTTCTGGTATGAGTTATTCATTTTCGAGTAGTAACAGTCAATAATTACAACTTGTTCAAGAGTCTTTAAATTTTCACCAAAGCGGACAAATTCGTTGCCATCTTAGGGTAACCACTCCCTGTGCACATCAGACGCACAATGCTCTTGAAGGAGATTTCGCTTTCCAAAACGTAATTTATTTGCAGGCTCGGAACCTCGGGAACACCATGTCACTTCTTTTGCTTATGAAACAAGTGAACCCTTCAGGTTGCTTTCGGCAAGGATTGACGCAATAACTTTTAATGCCATAGTACGTATGTTTGCAGGCTGGCAAAAAGTGGAATCGAGATCGGAACTGTAAAAGCGTATTAAGAATCATCATGTAGGAAATTAGATCTACACAAGGCTGGAAAGGTTTTCAGGAGATGAATTCTTCAATACGCCAGAGAGATCAATTTGGCCTGCCAGAACAGCAAACAGTAACGGAAGAATGGACTTGCATCGGATGATTCCTTTTCACCACTAGACCATCATGCTTCTCAAAAGGCTCCGTCTAAAAGAAAACTCGATTGATTTAAACATATCAGTTTGCGGTGAACATGCATTTATGTGGTGAACAAGCATCAAATTAAATATTATGTCATATTTCTATATTTATCTCTTTGTGAAGAGATATGAATAAACAAGTTCCCACGGTTCCTGTAAGTGAGAAGGAAAACACATTTATGTTCCCGCCGAAAGGAAGTGAAATCAACGGTGGTCGCCTTCACGACGCCAGATCACTCGGCCCAACATCGAAGCCGCCCCTGTTACCGCCAAAAGTACCGTGTCTTTGATGTTGCCTCTTTAAAGGAAAGCGCCATCACGTGACACTTTTTTCCTCAGACTTGAAACAAATTTAGAAGAGAACTTACCTACTTTCTCTCGAACAAAGTAGACATGCAAAGTTACTCTCTCTCAACCATTCAGATGGAGTAGAAGCTATGTCAGCTCTCTCCATGTTTCATCAGTCTTTATTATGTTTTAAGTTGTAAATATAATATACGTCATAATAATTACTCTATCTCATGGATAAATAAATATTGTATAGATAACATTATCTGTTCAACT
>JJRW01S0012015.1:31570-43670 GCA_001188405.1 Loxosceles reclusa | reverse complement strand
ATTTGTTTCAAAGTGTATCTGCGTTCGCCACTTCATCGCGGCAAACATCCACAAAATGTTTTAGCCTTTCTACATTTGGATAATGTTTTGAAGAAAAGAAGGAAAACCACTTTAAGTAAATGCATATTTCAAAACGCATGGCGAATGAAAGAGTTTAGCTTCAATCTGGTGCAATGCCTAATTAAAAGACAATTCGACAAGCTCTATTGCGCTGATGCTCGTATGTAGGCCGATGTCAGTTGTTGGTTCTATCTGGCACTCTTCATCTCATCTACACCCTTTCCGACGTTACACTTCCAGTGTCAAGTGTTTGTTACAGGGTTACTCACACTTAAACTAAGTGTCAGCCCTTTATTTTTAGAAGTGAGTGGGTAGGTCATTCAGCGATTTGAGCATTTCACTTAAGCATTCATTTATTCCCACACACACACTTCTACGATAGTTTCCACCAATTTAAATTGTGTCTTCCTACAGTATCACTGTCATTAAGGAGCAGTTGTGGCGCAAATTACATGTATTTTGTGCAATTCTGACATCAATATTTTCAAGAACGTGTCTTGTCACACCCACATCGTGTCGGGCTCATTCCTTTTCCAGTAAACTCGAATAAAAGTTTCCGAGAAATATTTGAGGCAAAATTAGAAAAACAAAAATGTCATCTTGCGTGTGTTCGCAATAAGTTGACTTTCCTTGTTTTCGCGTATATTTAATTTGATTCCCTTTATATAAACCATACTTCGTCATCAGAAAGTTTAATTACTACATATTTCCGCGTTGTTGAAATAGAAAGTTTCACATTACGTAACGTGATGACAGGCGAAAACCAGAAAGGTTGTAGCCCACACCTTGCGTGGGTTTTCATCTTCGCATGCCAATGAAATGGTGCATGAATCTACAAGTGGCGGAAATCAGTGCGAAAAGTGCGTACATCAAATTTCTCTTGGCAGTTTATGTGTGCGTGTTTACTTGTATCCTTACATTTGTTCTCTGAGGTCTGCCACTACTCCTTGCTTCCTGCAAAAAATAGCGTAAAAGATGTAAAGATACTTCTTATTGTAGAAGCCGGGACTCGAATCACGGATCTGTCAGCTCCGGAGTAACTGCTTTTCCATTTAATCTACGCTGACCTTTATCAGGAAAGCTTAATTTCGAAGTTTTTTGTGGGGCACACCTTATATCCTCCCCAAAGTTGAGAGAGAGAGATGTCAGGATACAGATCTGACCTTGAGCAGTGGATCTAACGGTTCGGTGCTTGGACACTATTGTGACTCCATAAGTTCGGGCGCCATTGTAACGAAATGTGCCCTTTTTGTCGACGCAGGGATTCGAACCTACGGATCAGTCATCTTTGAGGAGACCGCTTTTCCATTTAAGCTACGCCGTCAGGTATCTGGGCAGGTTATTATCGAAGTCTCTTTGTGAAGATAACCTTCAAAAGAGAAAGTAGTCTTGAAATTTATAATCAGTTTCCATTTTAGTTTGATTAAAAATTATTTTCAACCATTTTAACTGCAAAGAAAAGCTTTACTTTTTGTCGACGCCGGGATTCGAACCAACGGATCTGCCATCCCCAGAGCTCCAGAGCAGCAGCTTTAACCGATTAAGCTACGCCGACACTTGTCTGTAGAAGCTTATTTTGAAGTCTTTTGTGGGTGGACATTATATAACATAAAAAATAATGAAATTTTGTGTAGAACAGCTCTTTCATTTTTCTTACCTTGCTATTATGATAAAATTATCATATTGCCACATTCTCCTTCTAAGAAGGTATCTGTAGAATTTCGTATTGAAATCTGTGTGTGTGTGTGTGTGTTTAATAATGTGCAACCATATTTCTAACTCGATTTAATACACACCCTAACAAAACCTACGTGAGGAATCAGCATAAACCAGACTTTTTAAAAGAATATACATTTATATGGTACATGGTTCTAAGGTTCCCCTTCACAAAACACGTAGATATACTGAAACCTCGCACACTTCTAGTGTGCCTTAGAGGATAAAGCGCCGACCTCCGGAGACGAAGGATTCGGATCCTACCACTGACAAAGATTAGACTTGTCACATTGGCACCCGAACGTTAAGGACCATAAGCCGCTGTGGTACACGACTACGGAATCAGGTCTTTGTCCTGGTCTCTTTAGATCGTCAGAGAGGAAGATTCCATCCCGTCCCCAAGGTATTCTGAAGCTCGATGTACTTCTACCAACTTCTACCATAGCTTAGCGAATACAAAACCGACTTCCAGAGGTTGTTTCGAATCCCACCATGATAACAAGCGATCTTTCCGAACCGCGAAAAGATCTCGTTCCATAGACTACATAGACAATTACTGTGGTTTTCTCATTATTCTCTATATGTAATTTATGCTTACAAAGATGTAATTAATTTTGCATGCAGTGAAGAACGAGAAATCGAAATATTTACCACTATGGAAAAGGAAAGATGCCATGCTAGATTGAAGAAGAATCAGCAAAAATATTTATTCTCAATTTAATTGGAAGCTTACAAATTATATTGAAATAACGCTAAGCCGTAATGACATCATATATGGTAGATGTTGTTAAAATTTGATTAAGAGAGTTTGTGTAGTAAGTTTTTATAAAGAATTGGAGTAATACAGAAACTGCGTAAGAAAATAGACGTATGAGAAAATGTCACTGCAGCAATATTAAACCTTCACAGTTTTAGTGTTGCACGCAAAAAGATTTATGATGATGATGATGATGCTTGGGTTTCTCTAGGGCCCAAGGACCTATTAAGATCAAGCTGTGCAAACACGAAACGAACATCTGCAAGGTAAAGACAAACACACACTCTCATACCAACCGGGACTCGAACCCGGGCTCCTCAGCACAATAGCTTATCATCAGTAGCACTGAGCCCCGGAGTAGCCAAAAAAAAACAAGATATTAGAAACTAGAAAACTTTATAATACTTGCAATTTTATGATTACCGTATTGTAAGTTGTCAGGCCTCAGACAATGAAACAAGTCCAACGAAACAAAAGTGCAATGCATTATTTTGTTGCTTAAGAGCAAAATAGAGGTGTATGTAAAACACGAAAACTTTCGCGGCCGGAACCTTCGTTAGAGATGAAAGCTTCTGGGCTGGATTGCTGCGTCCTGTCCTCCACTAGTGGAGGACAGAACGCGGCAATCCAGCCCAGAAGCTTTCATCTCTAATATAGAGGTGTATGTATTACTAATTTTTTACCTGATGTCACACTCAATCACGGTCGTGTTATTCGGTATTCAGTTTCGAGAGTTACTCTGATTTAACCATCTAATTTTACTGATTTAACCATCTAACCCAGAACGAGGTTTTCTTAAAATGTCAAGAAAAAAGAAGTTTAGTTTACTCTGCAGTTCAGCTTTTGTATTCGCAATAATAATAATAATAACACAACATCAAATAAATTTTCACTTTATTACTTATTTGACAAATTAATCTGTTATAAAAAGTACAGAACACAGTGTAATACTGTTTGTTGTATTTACTGTTCTACAGATGTGAAAAGATCATGTTGTATCAAGAGAACAGAGGCACCAGTTGAAAACCATTTCGTTTATCCTCCTCTGTTAAGTAGAACAAAGCTGCAGGATTCACCAAAGCGGCTCACCATGTCGTAGAATTCAACGAACAATTAGCTGAGGCTTTCATTCTCTTAAACTGCGATTTCACACGAGAGAAAGCAGAGCGTAAGCATTTCTCAAGACCCGAAAAGAGAATTCGCGAAGAATTTCAGAAATAGAAATTTTCTGCTTCAAATAAGCGGATCACTAAGTGAATAAAAAACGTCAAACATCCAATGTTAAACTTCGTACTCGCCCCTGAATATGAATAAAACTTTCGTCACTCAACGTAACAGAAAACTCGGTGACGTACATGTAAAGAAAATCTTTACTTCATATCGACGACGGGAATCGAACCCGTAACGTTCTACTCCGGAGACCCGCTTTAACCAGTTAAGCTACGCCGACAGAGGATTTCTGTGCTTATTTTGAAGTCTTTCGCGGGTAGGCATTACATACAGAATATCCGAAATATCAACGATCAAGCAAGCATCAAAATTTATAAAGCAACATATAAGCTCTAAGTTTACGTTCTCCGAAAGTACAAATAACCACGTACATTATCACCACTGCTTTAAATATTGCGCAAGGGTCTGCTCGAAAGCTCCGGCAAGCCCAGCATAGACTAAGCAGACTCTTCATCAAATATCAATTTCCGAGCACCAACAGTATCAGAATTGAAGTCGTCAGAGCCTTTTCGAGTCTATTTAAAATAAAGCAATCCAAACAAATCAATTTATTAAATTTCCAACTTAATTAAAACTGAAAAATATAGCAAATAACTATAATAAAAAGCACAAGTAAAATAAAAAACAAAACAATGGGTTTATTTTGGTCTAAATACAATTTCATAAACGAAAACTCCACGTTGCTTGTGCACTTTCTGGCACATAAATCAAAATTTTGCAACTTAGAAATATGTAATTCAAAATCAAATTAACAACACAAGTAACTCTTCAACTTTATAAATTTGTAAAATACTCTAAATTTTACCTCACAATTTGTACTCTCAATTGAATTCAATTCTAAATTGAATAGGCTTCTTTTGAAACGTATAGTTTCTAATTTTTATCTCTCACAATATGGCCTTCATCTGCTTATTTGATGTAAGTTTTTCCTATCTGACTCTGTTAAACAAACACTGTCAACATCAAAGAACCCTTAATTCAATTCTGTGGTGTTCAACAGACGTGTATAACTTCACTTAATTTAATATCCCACTATAGTTTATACCACGTGAAGCTAAGAACTTAAACATAGCGCCTTCAAGGTGTACACTTAGGATATTAAATTAAGTGTACACCTTGAAGTCGCTTTTAAGTGCTTAGCTTCACGTGGTCTAAACTAAGTTTGACCACTTTTAGATCTTGGCTAAAGTAAGATCTAGGCTTCTATTCGAAAAGAAGAGTGTGTGTCCGTGCGAGACAACATCTCTTTATACATCGATTGTGCCAGTCATTGTCGATGTGGCTTTTCGTTTCTACCGCTGATTCTTTCTCGCCGAGGCGTATGGATGCGTTAGCCTTTGCCTGCTTTGTGGAAATGTGAATGGGTTATCAGGCAGGAGATTAGTATAATCGTTACAAGTGGTGAAACACTAGGATAAAGCTAATAAACCTTTTTTCTTTTTACAGAAACAGAGCTGGAGTGTGGTACGTGCACAATAGTAGTATTTTTTAATTATCCTACTCACAAAACATTTTCAGCTTCTGAAACTGGTTTTCTTCACTCAAGTCAATGACCTTCTTCTGATAAACGAATCATGCTTTTCTTCAGGAAACGTTTACAAAAATTGCGTTCAAGTTTTAATAGACAGTTCTCGTTCAATTGCGCTCGAAAAAACTTCATTATGTGGCACACAGCCTGTTTTCAAAGTGTTTGGGCAGGCAGTTAACTTCTTTCCCGACTACTTCTCCATCTAAACTAATTACATGAAACTCCATCTCTGTTGGGCAAGTATACAGCGCAATACAAATCAGAAAATTATCCACAAAGTGATATTTTATCGAGTGCCATCGGGTACACATCACGGTCAGCTCTTGTCCGCACAGGCTTAACTGTAACAGCCGCCATTACATTTCCCATGGGTTAAGTCCCGTAACTATGCCCTATGGAGGCCTCCGTCACGCTAACTTTCAACAGGACAATGCATGGCCGCATGATGCCCATGCTGTCCTGAGCTTCTTTGATACAGAGGAAGTTTGACTATTAACCAAGCCAACATGCTCCCCAAATCTCTAAACAATTGAGAACGTTTAGTCAATGGTTTCCGAACGACTGACACGCCACCACTCGCCAGCTAACTCTTTACGACTCGATACCCAGCCGGGTTACAGCTGTTACTGCTTCCAAAAGCGGCTGCTTTGGGTACTTATCTCTGCAATCTCTATGTGTACTTCAAAATTACATGTAAATTTAATCATGTCTTCCTCCTATCATACTGTATGTTGCAAGAAAACTTTCCCTTTGTCGACGACGGGATTCGAACCTACGCATCTGTCAGCTCCGGAGTGACTACTTTACCGATTACGCTACGCCGACAGGTATCTGTCAGCTTAAGATTGAAGTATTTTTGGGGGAAATTTTTCATTCTCCCCCACAGTAAAGTCAGGACGCTGACCTGACGTAGAGTAGTGGACCTAACGGTTGGGTCCTTGGCCATCTGTGTGAATCCATAAATTCGGGCGCCATTGTGCAAGGATACTTTCCCTTTGTCGACAATCGGGATTCGAACCTACGGATTTGTCATCTTCGATGTGTCCGCTTTACCGGTTAATCTGACCGTCGTGAGACAGGTTAGTTTTGCCCTACTGCTGCTTCGCAGAGTAGTGTTCTCAGACGTATCGTTTTTGGACGGCTGCCATCTGGCTGGGCACGAACTCTCTGGCCTTTGGGCTTAGGGTTACGGCTTGGGCTATCCGGATACTCGTGCAGTTATGGCAGGGCGTAGTATCGGATAGGTCGGTGGCGGTGTATCCCCATATGCTAGTCCGTATTCGGCCCAGCAGGTCTCTGCACCACTAAGCCACTTAACCGAGGCTCTGAACCTGGTCGATGTGGGCGGCCAGGTCAACCCACCCAAGAGGGTGTCCGACGACTGCCTCCGCCCCGATGCGACGACGGATATTAATATCAGTATTAGCTCTGTCGGCTGTTCTGCTCCGGCGTTCAGTCGGCTTGGGTGAACCTGGTACCTAATTCTGCGGTTGATGCTTTTGGCGCCTCTACCTCTGAGCGCGCAGCGGCTGGGCCGCGCTAATACCCTCCGTTTTGTGAGGCGTAGGAGCGGTGTCTGGCATTAAGCCTGACTAATATACAGATAGCTTACCGGTTAAGCTACGCCGACAGGTATCTGGATTAATTAATTTTGAAGTATTTTGGTCGGAAGGAACTTTAAAATGCGTACAATAAATATGATTGTACTATTTGCTTCCCTTCTTCGTATAACATTTTTATTGGTCAGCAGTGTACAAAACACCTACTTCCGCCTCTCAGACATCTCTTCGTATATGAATTTTGTCTTCGATGTCACTCAGAAGCACTTTCCAGTTCTATCATGTATTACTAAATAAATCAATTAACACAAAATACTACAGTGCACAAGATCTTTGCTCCATGTGACACACAAGTGAGCACTGCTTTCCTAACTTTTAAAGTGTTACTGCATCAAATATGCAAATTAGTGTTTAGACCTGAATTTCTACAATTGATTAATCACAGATGCAGCTATAAAAAAAAACTCCCCTCTCTCCTTCCCTTCTAACATATCTACATAAAAACTCTGCAATAGTTTCTATTAAATGTTCTTTCCTAATAATTTCCAATTTTCAGTTTCATAAAAGAAAATCGCCCGCTGCGCTTCCTTCATCTTTTCCTTATAGTGTTTCATTTCCTTCCGTGTTTTTTTTTTCCATTCTTCTTTGAAAAGGAAGGGAAAAGTTGCTAGAGACATAAGCTTAGTATTCCTTTATGTTCGGGAAGTTTCTAAATCGCGTGCAATCCTTCTTGTTTCTTTTTAGAGCGGAAAAAAGAAAGACTCTACATTGTGAAGATTCGTGCAAAAGTATGTGGAAAGCTTTCACTATCTTCAAAAAGTCTTCGTGCAAGATGCTATGATAAATGTCGTCAGGCAGAAGAGCCAATATTAAGGTATCGATATCCGAGCAAGGCCCTGACTCTATTAGCGCGAATTTGATTCAGGTCACATTCCTGATTTCCGCATCAGAAGATCGCCACTTCGTAGAAGCAGGAAATACCAAATATCGATTAAATTCAAACCTCTCTCTCTCTCTCTCTCTCTCTCTCTTCCATCCACGTCCCAAACAAACAAAAAAAATAGTATTGTAGTGTATGAAATCATCCTTCTCTCCATTGAATATACACTATCTCCCAACAAGTAATTGGACACCTGTGACAGAAAAGGAAAACGAAATTTATTCAATTAAACTTCGAAGGCTTTCGCGGCCAGAGTCATCAACATAGAGACTTCTGAGTCAGAAGCCGCGTCATTTGGAGTTCTTGGTTCCAACGTTTTGGACGTGATTGCACACATCTTCTTCAGGAAACTAAACTGAAAAATTTTCCCCTTCAGTTCCCTGAATTCTAACCATTTATAATGATTATACTCGTACTAATAATACAACTAATTTTATTATTATTGATAGTAATATTTCTTGTAATACAAAGAAAAATGTCCTCTGTTTTATAACGAAAGACGGACGGATTTAAAAGGCCCCTTTTCGGGTGAAGAGAGAGAGAGAGTCACGTTCGAAGAAAGAGAGAGCTTCATTCGCGTGAGTGGCCGTCGTCACGAAGTGGATTCCTAGCTTACCCATTCGCTATCGCACGGAGATTCCCTCGAGTTGGTAGTACGGGTGACTTCAGAAGCGTTAATTAAGCACCTACTTAATTACTTTAGGGAAACTTACCAGGTGGGCCTCCCGGAAACCAACAATAACAACAACTTCTGAAGCGAAGAATTTCAGAGGAACTTTGATGATTCCTTCCTAGCGTGAGGAGCAACAAATAAAGGAAAAAAATCAGATGTTTACGAAACTGTTATTGGAGAATTTTAAAGTATCTGGAACAGGGGTATAGTGAAAAATACGAGTGCCTAAAAAAACGTGTTTCCCCTGTTGCTGTTACATTCCATTACTGTAAATGCCTGTGTGATGTTGCTCTCAGAAAGAATTTCATGCCGTGAAAATACGTTAAAAGTTTATGCGCCACAGACAAGTCAATGAATGTCTATTACAGCCTCACTCGTTTTACTCTCGGTTTTTTTTCCAAAGTATTTTCGCTAACCGGTGATTAAGAAAATTAAAATATAGCTAATAAAAGATAAAGTGATAAAAGATAAAGCTAATAAAAGATAAAGATAAGATACCTGTCGGCTTAGCTTAATCGATTAAGAGGTCTCTCTCCGAAGATAACAGATCCATAAGTTCGAATCCCGGTGTCGACAAAAAGCAGTTTCTTTGCAATGGCGACAAAACTCACAGACTAGTGCCCAAGGACCCACTCGCAAGGTCCACCACTCGAGGTCAGGTCGGTGTCCTGACTTCTCTATTTACATGGGAGTGGATGTAAGTTTCTCCCCACAAAATACTTCGATAATAATCCGCCTAAATACCTGTCGGCGTAGCTTAATCGGTAAAAGGGTCTCTCCGGAGATGACAGATCTGTATGTTCGAATCCCGGTGTCGGTAAAAAGGAAGTTGTCTTTACATCAGTCAGTTTAGGATAAGTTTTCTCCTGTATTACCCCCACTACACGATTTCTTCTGTGTTAATAACTCCGTTATTCCCCATCCCATCACGTTCGTATTTTCCACCTCCCATCCTGTTTACTTTGGTGGCTCTCTCTTCCCTGCAATCACCTCCATAATCTTTTTAACTATCACCACTGTTCATAACACGCTCGTTTTCATAACACAGCGTTACCACATTGAATCCAGACTTGAAAAAGTCGAAAAACGCAATACAGCGATTGATGGATTCACAAAAATGGAAACAGTAAACTTTCTATAACATATAGATTTCTGTTTTATAAAGCGACATCATGCTAATGAAGTCACATTAGAGGCATTTGGCCTCCTCTCAGCTTGCAAAAATTATCGATTTCAAAATAAGTTTCTCCATGAACCTATGCAAAAAATTATTCCTTAAAATGTTACATGGTACATTAAAGACACAAATACGGAAAGGGACCTTTGTGTGATTACAGTGATGGACTTTATCTAAGAGCATGCGAAAAGTCCCATTCGGGAACGTCGTGTGCCATGAAAAGCCGCAAAAATCCTCTCAGCAACTTTAACTTTCGAGATTTTTTTAGATTTTGAATGTATCGCCTCTTTCTTATCAGATAAACACTGAAGTTTGACACTGTTTGAAAGGATTTGATAAAGTTACTGGATAAAATATTGGGGATACCTGGCAGTAATCGAGTGGGGGGATTTCCTATTCTCTATTTGTAGATCGAAGGTGTATTTTGATCCCAAAAAAAATGGAACCTACATTTTGGAATTTTTCTCCACTCAAAACATTTAGCAAAGACTTGAACAAATGGTAATCCTAGGGTGCAACATCGAGCAAATAAGGTGGATGGGGGAGGGGCAACACTTCCCATCCCAAGTGTTTGATTTTATCCTGAGACTTTTTCTCGGAGTGACAGCTCACATTATCATGCTGTAATCACGCATTTTCTGTTGACTTGCGCCGAATGCTTATTATTCAAAGCTTGGTTTGAGCGTTGTAATTGTTCACAATAGAGGTCTGAAGTTATGGTTGTGCCAGAGTCTGGCACATCAAAATGAAATATAACTTGAATCTTCCACCAAACACAAACAAGGACCATTTTTAGGGAATAAACCTAGTCTTGATGTCCATACTGGGATTTGTGTTGGAAAGAGCCGTTGTCTCTTCCCATTTGGGTCTTTTCCAGTTATCGCATGTTTAAGAAACAGTTCAGCTTTACGCCGTTGTGACAACAAATTGCAGGTAATTGAAGAACTAGCCTTGTTTTTTTTTTTCTCATAGACTGTGTGAAACCCATATACACCTTGTGTTTGGCACAGCATGGCTTTTACTGGCTTTTGTGCCAATAAACTTCAAATAACAAACCAACGAATTTCATCAATCTGCTTTAAATGTTCTTGAAGTGTTGACCAAACTACAATAAGCTTACTCGATAGCTCTTGTATATAGTCTGACATAAATTAACTTTAACACCTTTCCCAACAACGTCATTGTCTAGACTCAGTGGTCTTTCTGTACGAAGCGCATCAGACAGATCATAACTTCCTGACTTGGACTTCGCAAACCACATTTGGCATTTATGAACATGAAACGCTTCTGGATAAAGCATCACAAATATTTTCGCAGTCGTTGTAGTATTGCTTTCCTTTTGAAACTCGTACAGCCTATAGTGTCGAATATGCAACGCCCCTCGTTGTCAACTTGATATCTCAAGGAGAGATAATATAGCAGTTGTATTGCAATGCACAACAATAGAAAAAGTTCGCCTGCATTTGCAGAAACCTTTCGGGAAACTGTGGTATGTGTTATCAGCCATTCCAGGTCACTCCAGCATGTGCACGCTCAAAAATGACATTAATTTGCTATATCCCTAACATTTACTTGGAATTTCATTTGCCAGGAACCAACTTATTTCCTAATTAGGAAATCTGTCAAAACTTTACCTTAAACTGGAGAAACTAGATTCAAGATGGCACGACTCCCCATATTTTGTAACTAAATTATTTTCCACATTTATAAATTTTCTCAATAATATGAAATTGCCTCAATTTCTTTTCTTACATTTTGCTAGTAATTGGAATCAATGCCCCAACACTCATTCCTTATATCCAGGTACCTGCACTTATCCATCTCAGGGTCTTCACTTCTACCCACCCCTCGAGGACTAGCCTTTTGGTGGGTACGGGGAGTGTCATGGCGTCCCCGAGGTGCCCGAGCCATATTGTGCTCACTTCGTGTTTGGCACAGTATGCCCTTTACAGGCCCTTGGGCCATTAAACCTCAAATAACCAACCAAGCACTTCTACCACTTTACATTCTTAAAATCGACATTTTCCTTTTTCGTACGTTGACGTCGGGAGGACCTTAGTTGGACGCCTCTACCTGGAAGTTTTCAACTGAGAAGTTGTGTCTAATGACAAGTTCCGTTCTCTCCTGTGTGCTCTGATTAGCTTTGGATTTAAATCTTCATTGTTTGAGTCTTGGATATACCGTTGTATTCGGTCTTGTGTGTTTTGTCCTTGGTTGGTCGTTTGAGATTTTCAATTTCTTTCCCTAATAATTGTTATTTGTTATCTGCACGTTTTTCATCATGTTTAGTTTCTATATATAGTTGTTTCATTTGATTTTGATTAATTTATTTCTGGTGCATTACTTTTTGTTATGACGAGGGAGCTCTGTTCCCTAATTTGACTTAATGTTGTGCAGTTGACAACGGAGGAGGTTTCTGCAATTTTATGGGTAACTGGTATATATGTTTCTCTTTGTATG